>JAEANM010008127.1:0-17218 GCA_017656035.1 Myanophis thanlyinensis | reverse complement strand
ACCCCTCGCGGTCATCCAAATGGACCCGGTTTCTTGAGTTTTCTTTCACCGATTTGGACCGGGTTTTCGGCTATAACTATATCCATTTTTTGGGTTCTGTAGTAATAAAAAAACTAGATCCAGACCCTTTTGGTTTTTCCCTACTGAACAGCCCTCTCCTGCAAATGGGTTAATTCCAAAACCAGATTGAAAATGTTGCACAAACACAAGCATTGAGGGTAGCTGCTATGATTCTTATAATCTGGTATAAGGTATTGTTTTTGGAACAAAGGAAGGAACAGCATTTAGCTAATAAGGATCTGTCCTTTAAATTTAGGTCCTAATTTTCTTCAAGAAGCAGAGTTTCCATAGTACTTTTCCCTTCATTTTCTCCTGGCTGGGGAATTCTGGGAGTTGAAGTCCACCATCTTAAAGCTGCCAAGATGGAGAAACGCTGGATTAAGAGGAAGTGCCAAGCAGAGAATTTCTCTTTTTCTTTGCCGGCTAATGATAGAACGTTCGCTTTTGGAAATCTTTTATCAAGACAAAGAGAATTTTGGAGGAAATGCAACATGGAGGGTAGTGCCTCTGCATATATTTAATGACGAGGTGGCCAAAGTGTGTGTGTGAATGTCCTGTCTTTCATTGCACAACTGTTTCTCCAGCCTCCTGACTTCCCACGCTCCCATTCAATCCCCAGGGAACAAAGCTCACACAGAATACATCCAAGGGGCTTTTGCTCAGCTGGGCTCCTCCTGCCCTGGAGAAACAGTTGGGAATTTCTTCCCCCTTGAAAAAAATCCAAAGAGGATTTTTTTTTGTCCCTCCAGTTTCTCTGCTCTAGTCTGAAGTCAAGGGCTGCAATGCTTTGCACAAGCACAGCCAGGACACTGCCTCCTCCTCCTCCTCCTCCTCCTCCAATGCTGGAATGGGAAGGGATCTTCTGATGTGTGTGTGTTTATGGGGAGGGGATGCAATCTGCAACTGTAGAAATCCATTGTAGAGATGACCAGGCTGAGCCCAAAGAAGGGGCCAAATTTGTCATCAGTCAAGAGTCCCTGTGCACCCATAAGAGATCTAAGTCCAGCCCACCATGAATGCCTTCTTAATTCCCATGCTTTTCATTTGACCATTAGTAATTCAGATTTTTATAGAGAGCTTAGGCTTGCAATAAATCTTTATACTCATTTTAACTGCTTGAATCTCCTGATTTCTCCAGTGCTTGACATCCATTTCCTGCAGGAGAAAGCAATAGCAACAGCGTTTAAGACTTATATACCGCTTCACAGTGCCTTACAGCCCTCTCTAAGCAGTTTACAGAGTCAGCATGTTTCCCCTTAATGATCTGGGTCCTCATTTTACCAACCTCGGAACTTTGAATCTGGTTCATAAGTACCCCCAGGGAAGTCTGTCGTAACTTCAAACAATTGCTAAGCAACCAGCCATAAGTTGAGGACTACCTGTACTGACTAGTGACAGCACATGGGACTGCTGAAATTGTCACTGTGGTTTTGTGTCAGCTGACATTGGAAAACTAATGCAAGCAATCATTGAAGACCAGAAGAGGCAGAAAAGTCAAGAATTTTTTGTTTGGGGTGTCCCCAGAGAAGGGTTCAAAAAAGCCAATGGGAGCTACAACTTTGTAATGGAAGCTCTACCCCTTGTTTACATGCGACACAACGACCCTAGGCTTAACCATTAAAAAACCAAAATGTTCCCTGCCCCTATCAATTATACAAAATGCAGGAAAGGGAAGAATAGAGGCTGATTCCTGATTTGGTTATGCCTTTCTGAGAATTCAAATTCTTCCTACTTTTAAAGATGCATTCTGCACATGGGGCAGGTGAGAGAATCTGTGCATCTCTATTAGTGGGTAAGGAGAGGGAAGCCCTGGGAAGGTGTGAGACGAAGGAGAAAAGAAAATCTCTCCAATGCAGTCAACTGGAATTAGAACATAGAATAATACAGTTGGAAGGGACCTTGGAGGTCTTCTGGTCCAATCCCCTGTTCGAGTAGGGGCCCCTATTTTCAGACAAATGGTTGTCCAGTCTCTCTTTGAAAGTCTCCAGCGATGGAGCACCTACAACTTCTGAAGACAAGCTATTCCATTGATTAATTGCTTTCACTGTTGGGAAATTTCTCCGTAGTTCTAGGTTGCTTCTCTCCTTGGTTAATTTCCATCCCTTGTTTCTTGTCTTGCCTTTTGGTGCTTTGGAAAATAGTTTGACCCTCTCATCTTTGTGGCAGCCCCTCAAATATTGGAATGCTACTATCATGTCACCCCTAGTCTTTCTTTTCATTAGACTAGATATATCCAATTCCTGTAACCATTCTTCGTATATTTTAGCCTCCAGCCCCTTAATAATTTTTGTTGCTCTTCTCTGTGCTCTTTCCAGAGTCTCAACATCTTTTTTGTATTGTGGTAACCAGAACTGGGTGGAGTATTCCAAGTGTGGTCTTACTAAGGCTTTCTAAAGCATACTGGAACTTCACATGATCTTTGTTCTATTCCTCTGGTAATGCAGTCTAGGGTTGCCCTGGCTTTTTGGCTTTCTTGATTTTTGACATGATTTAAGAGCTCCCAGATTCTTCTTCTCCCCCCCCCTTCCCCCACTTTTAGCAGATTTTGCTGCCAGAAAGAGTTTGGGAAACCCCATTCTAGAGTCATCTAGGTGGATTCGTCAGCATTTTTCCCTTCACGGGCCATTTTGTCAGGGTGTTAGTAAACAAGATTTCCTACCCCTTTTAAATCTCCAAGGCTTATCATCCAGGACTTGAATAAATATTTATTCAACAGTGCCAGACGAGCTCTGCAGCTTTAAGTGCTTCCTTGGAGCCACCAAGGGCCCAGACAGTGTCACATCCAAGGCTAATATGCTCCTCAAAAGCAGTTGTTTCTCAGCCTTGGCCACTTAAACATGTGTGGACTTCAATTCCAGAATTTCCCAGACAGCCATGCTGGGAGCTGAAATCCACATATCTTCAGGTGACTAAGACTGACAAACACTATGCAAGAGAGACACCTGTGGATCAGAATTCTAATGATTAGCTATTTACAGGAAGTCCTTGATTTATGACCACAATAGGGACTGGGAAATTCATCATTAAGGAGGGCAGTCATTAAGTGAGACACCATGCGACCATGACTTGCCAGTTTCCTGGTTGGATTCCCCAATGATTTTGCTTTGTAGCAGCTGGGAAGCTCTCAAAAGACAATTATGTGACCGAGGGACATTGCAACTATTGTAAATGTGCAGTGGTTGCCAACTATCTGAATCACAATCATGTGGCTACAGGGATGCTATGACAGTTGTAAGTTCAAGAACTGCTCATAAATCACTTTTTTTTCAGCACCATCTCAACTCTGAATGGTCACTAAATAAATGCTAGTAAGTTGAGGACTACTTGTCATTGGGTCTATCTTTGACAAAGAGTGACAAATGCTCATCGTTTTAGCTTCTCCCCAGCGATAGCCATCAGTAACTCCAAAAATCTCTTTGATCTTCTTGCCAAGCATCACTATTTTTTTTCTAGACCATCATCTACTCGCATTACGTGCCCAAAATACATGAATTGCAATTTGATGATTGTGGTCTTGTAGGAGCAGACAGCCCATATGAGGTCCAGGAATGATTAGTTGGCTCTTTGGGCAATTTGTGATGCTCTTAACCTTTTCTAAATCTATAGTTCTGAAATAGCAATAGCCCCTAGACTTATATACCACTTCACAGTGCTTTACAGCCCTCTCTAAGAGGTTTACAGAATCGGCATCTTGCCCACAACAATCTGGGTCCTCATTTTACCCACCTTGGAATGATAGAAGGCTGAGTGAACCTTGAGCCTGGTGGGATTCGAACTGCTGAATGGTCAAGATGGCAGCCACAGGGCAATTAAACTTCCTCCTGTTTTTAATGTGCATTTGCTGCTATGCTTCAGTTGTGCCTCTGTAACCTCCATCTTGGCTTTGTGACCAGGTCCTGCACAGAGCCATGCTCTCAATCTTTTTCAAAGTCCAGCTTTCACAGCCAGAGATTACCACTGGGTAGACGACAGCTGCCATAATTTTAATCTTGGTTGTCATCTGGTGAGCATCTCATGCTCAACATCCTCATCTACACTGCTTAGTCAGCTCAGGGATGGGCACAGTTCAAAGAGTGAAACTTTTTTTAGTTCACAGCTTGGATCTGGCTTGGGGGGAGTATGATGGGGGCTGTTTCCCCAAAATAGGAGAATGGACCAAAACAAAATAACATTGCACTGCAATGGATGTCATTTGTGTTTTATTAAAATTATGTATAATTGAAATGATTCTCCTTGTATTATCCATTTTCTAGCTTTAGCCATTCCTCCTTGTATGGTATTAAAAGTGACAATTTGGGAACATATTTAGGCATTCTGGAGTCCGCCTGCTTCCCTACCACATACAGTCCAGAATCTCAATTTGCTAATCTCTGTGCCTTGGACAAACCTTCCTCCATAAATTTGGCTTCAGTGGGGAAAATTTACTCAATGCCACCGCAGGATGATTGCAAGGAGGAATGAAACCGTGTCCAGTGTGAAGCATTGCAGGCATGTTGGTCACTCTCAAAATACCAAGGCCAGGCCCATTCCAGGGAGGAGACTTCCCAAGCAGGAACAACATCTCGCCCATGTGGCTTCATTCATGCTCTGTGGGCTAAAGCTGCTCCTGGGTGGAGAGGAAAAAACTCTCGCCTGGGAGCCAAGGAGAAGGGAGAGTTGTGTTGGTGGCGCAACCAGGAGAAGGAAGCTGATACTCTTCCTTTTTCCTGGGGTGAATCAGGACTTTGGCATGGCCACATCAGAAATGCGCTCATCCTGTGTTGCGCCAAGCATTGCAACTCCCTGAATCGTCTTCCTGACGTGAGCTGCCACACTGACCTATGCTTCTCCTGAGCATGTCCGCACTGGCTACATCTTGCCCTTGCAAGCTTGTGGGGTGAGTCACCTTCTGACTCACAAGCTCATCTTCCCCCGAGCCCTGCTTAGCGCCATAAAGCCGGAAATGCTGTTGACAAAATGAAGCAAACTTGGCAGTTTGGGGACCAGCTGAGCCAGCCACCTAGAAACAGCAGTCAGGAAATACAAGACCCTAACACGATGTGGGGTGGGGTGGGGTGGGGAGTGGCTTTGAAGTACGCATGTAAACCATGGCCAGCCCTGGGACATAAAGGGCTCCGTGCACAGCATCTCAGCCGATTAAATTAAAATGCAATTGTGCTGCCAGGCAACCTAAATTGCTTGCCAAAGAAACCTCACACGTCCCTTTCAACTGACTGTCTCTCCAGTGCCTCCCTTCCTTTGCATCATTTATTCTGCAATTTTTTTTTAAAAGCAAGGCTCATTTTGCTGGTCGTGGGAGAGGTGTGGAAGAATGCAATGGGAACCACCATCGTCCAGCTCTCTCATGTCATATCATGCAACTTGCTTCCAGGCACACCAGCGTGGCTCTCCTGCCAAAGAAGCTGGAAATGTTGCGATTCAAAAATGGAAGCTTGAAATTTTCAGGAAGCAATGACTTGCATGCTTTAATCTTGCAGAAAATTGGTGTGGAAATTGTGGATAAAAATACCACTTCCCAGCACTTCTGGATGATTACAGAATGGCCCAGGGGTTTTAGATCATAACTGAGCCCAAACATTCTAGAAATGAGCAGAAGTTTTGAAGATGGTCCCTGACTCCAGGGGTACTTTTGACACTCATGAATCTGATCTGCTAAAGCTCTTAGATGTACTTCAACCACCTCCTATTTCAAATCTGATATGAGGGTGCAACTCTGTGTGCTTCACTCCACAATAGTTACAGGTAGTCCTCAAATTACACCCACAATGGAACCTGCCCATTGTGGTGTTAAGTCACAACAGTCATAAATTGGGTTACCAGTGTGATTCAGCCAATTTTGGGCCTTTTTTGTGGTGGTTGTTAAGTGAACACCAGGTTGTTAAATGAAGTAATGGTTTGTTAAGGGTCAGTTTTGCTGAAAGTTGCAAATAAATGCCAGTTTGGGGCAAAACCATTGTAAAGGAGGCTTCAAACCAGTGGTGGAATTCAAATTTTTTATTACCGGTTCTGTGAGCGTGGCTTGGTGGGCATGGCTGGGGGTCATGTGACTGGGTGGCAGTTGCTGTAAGCAGGGTAATAACGATTAGAAACAACACCAGAATGTTTTTTTCTTGCCTTCCTTACAGGATTAACCTTGTAAAGTGGAAAAAAAACAAAAGATTTCTTCTAACAACCGGTTCTCTGAACTGTTTAGAAAATTTACTACAGGTTCTAGCGAACCTGCTAGAACCTGCTGAATTTCACCTCTGCTTCAAACAGTTGTAAATGCAGGCTGGTTGCCAAGGTCCAAGTATAGGCATATGCCACAGCTGTCATAGGTAGTTTTGCGGAGTCCCTTGTAACTTCGGATGTTGCCAAGTGACCAGCCATAAGTCAAGGACTATCTGTATACCAAATATAGCTTTACACAATGAATTGGATGATCTAAAACAATGCTTCTCAACCTTGTCAACTTGAAGATGTGTGGACTTCAGCTCCCAGAATTCTTCAGCTGGCTGGGGAATTCTGGGAGTTGGAAGTCCACACATCTTCAAGTTGTTAATGTTAAGAAACCATGATCCAAATGCCCCAAAGACAAGGGACCACATCTTCACACCTACTCTCTACATTCCATGTAGGCAAAATTCACATTCATGACAAGCCAGTTATTGTGGACACAGTTGTCTGTGTTAAGATTGGCTTTGGGACTTAATGTGATGTACCAGGGCTTGGCTGACATTTGGGGTGTCTGTACATATGTCTTTGTATATGTGTAAAAAAAAGGAGCAGTTTTTTTTTTCATGCAGGGCCCTTGGTGCTCTCTGAACTTGGTTATTTTCTTGCGGACATTTCATTACCCAAACTAGATAACATCATCAGTGTTAGCTAGTTAGTTTGGGTAATAAAATGTCTGCCAGAAAACATCCAAGATCAAAGAGCACCAAGGACCCCACATTTCAATTCTGAGCTACAAACATTCTTTAACATACAGTACATAAGTAAACTGTGTGTTGTCTGGGTCGATTTATATATTATACATAATAATAGTGATAGCCTTTATTGGTTTTCTCACGGCTGTGGGTACTAACTCCCTATTTTCTGAGCTTCCCAAGCACTTGAAATTATGCTAAGAGATGCATCATGGAATTTTCGATTAGGACAAGAATGAATATAATTTTAATCTTGAAAGCAGTCTTTAAAATACACACAAAACTGTAGATTCATTCTGAGGTCTGGGTGTTGTCCAATGTTTTAATTTCTTTATAATGAGGAGCTTAATGCCAATAATATACTGGAGGAAATACAGTCAGTGTAATACAGTTAATGGGTTAAAAGCAGTTTTGCTGGATAACTCTTCCTGTTTCTGTAAGGAGAATTATCTTTACTTCTACAGATGCAAAGGTGGGTTTTCCTTTGTTGAACATAACCTGTTTAAAAGAAAAGCCATTTACTTCCTGTTAATTGTTCCTGGTAGAATAGATGAAAGGTCTAAATTTGAATGTTTAATAACTACATTTAGATTTAATGCCTGGATAAACTTGTATTCACACCAATAGATTAAAATGGATTACCACAAAAAGGAAGAAATGGAATTTTAAAATCTCTAGTGATGGACAATGGAGGATTGGGTGAAGGCGTTATCATTAATTCAAATTAACCAAGGGAATACTTGTTAAAGAAGTAATGATAATGTTGCCTCACTCTGCTTGATGTCGTGGCAATTAATACCTATATAGGGTTAGTTCTTCAGATCACCTTTTGAGCCTTTGCTGGGGAAAGTTGACAATACCCAAAAACCTCTAATTTAACTAAAATGCCTCATCCTCTCACCCTTCCATCTTCTTGGCATTTTTGCAATAGAAGAAACAAAAAGATAAAGACTGTGTAAATCATGGCCTGCGAGTGTTATGGCAACCAGGAGATAAAATTGGAGCTGCCAAGCTGTTCTGATGATGTTGTAAATAACTGCACGTAATCTTCAACTTACAACTACAACTGGGATCAGAATTTCCATTGCAGTTGTTAAGTGAGTTGCATCCGATTTTGTGACCTTTGTGCCATGGTTATTAAGCAAATCACTGCAATTAGTATTATATGCATCACACAGGTGTTAAGCAAATCCGGCTTCCTCTATTGACTTTGCTTGTCAGAGAAGGTCGCAAAGGGTGATCACTTGACCACAGGATACTGCAACTATCATAAATACATCTTGGTTGCCAAGCACCCGATTTCTGAACATGTGATTGTGGGAATGCTGTAACGGTTGCAAGTGTGAGGACCAGTTCTAAGTCAATTTTTTCAGTGCTGTTGTAACTTCAAGTGATTGTAACTTAAAAAACTGCCTATAATAAACACCAGCGCTTCATGCTATTAAAGACCAGACACTTCCTGCAAACAAATCTTTTAAGTTATGCCTTTGCACGATTCAAACCAGGAAAACCCTTTCATTTGGTTATTTTAAAGAGGTGATTCCAGTGCTTAAGGTGGAATTAAGTAGACTAGCAACTAGCCACTAAGTATCTCTTCCTAGTTGGCTCAGGGCCTTCCCAAATCATACTTTGTTGAGGAGGCTTGTGAGGAAGTCGTGAAAGTTGAGCGGATGTTGCCTTGTAAACAAAGGGCCGGAGGAATAGCTCTGGAAGGGATATGGCGCGAAGCAGCAAGCCTCAAAGGGAAGCTGACTGCACGGATAGGAATGTGAAAACCGGGAGGGACCCCATTTTCTCCTTCCACCACCCAAACTTCCCTCGCTGCTCCGAATGAATATGCCAAGCATCCGAGCATCCGCCTTGCACCTGCATATGGCAGCAGCTTGCTGAAGGCAGGCCCTTCCCTTGCAGGGTTCTTCCTGGAAAGACGTCAGTCGGTCTGGCAGGAGCTGAGGACAGAGGGGCTCCGATTCCTGCCGAGTTTCTTTTGGATGTGCAGCGATGCTGAACTGGGACAGGGCAAAGGAAGCGGCCCATAAATCAAAGCAGGGCATTGGCACAGGAGACACACGGAAGGCAGGAAATGGCCAAGGGAAGGAAGAGCATGGGGTTAGGAAGACAGCTTGAAAAAAAACCAGGGTCAACAGGAAGACCTGGGAATTGGAGCCAGGAGGGAGGGAGGAAGCAGGCGTGGAATTTCAGTCAGGCCTCCCCACTCAGCCCTTATCTGCCAGAACCACATGTGGGCTCCCCTTGTAACCATTTGCATCTCATGTAAAATGGTCAGGAGGGAACAGGAACTGCGAAGTATACTATTTTGTGAGGGGTCTCTCTCTCTCTCTCTCTCTCTCTCTGTGGTTTCTGCACATGTGCATAAGTGTGTGTAAAAATTCAAGGAGGCAGCCACAATGTGTATAAAATAGAGGGGAAGTGACACCCTTGAGCAGTGCCATTTTTACAAGAAGTCAGGAAACTTCTTTGAGCACCCAAGAAATGGGCAGTGGTAGCTTAGATCTGGCTAACAGCTCCAGGATCAGTGGCATGAAATCGGTCATTCCCACTGCTGATCCTCCCCCTGGGGTCTCCATTCCTGATGTCTTTGGAAGCCACCCAAAGTTGGATATAAGATGGGTGGCTATAGAAATGTTTTACTATTTTATTTCTTTGTATCCTGCCTTTATTATTTTTATGAATACCTCAAGATGGTGAACATATCTAACACACCTTCCTCCTCGTCTTTTTTCACAACAACAACCCTGTGAGGTGGGTTGGGCTGAGAGAGGGTAATTCATCCAGTTGGCTTTCATGGCCAAGGTAGGACTAGTACTCACGTTCTCCTGCTTCCTAGCCTGGTGCCTTAGCATTAGACCAAACTGGAGAAAGAAAAAGAAAGAAAGAAAGAAAGAAACCTGCAGATACCCAACTTTCCTGCCAATGACCAGAAACAGAGCCCAACAGAGTTTACACCCCCTTGTAGAGTGTCAACAGAGGGAGGAATAACAGGCTTCAATAGGAAGAGAGCTAACCACAATTTGAGCTCAGTGAAATGAAGGCAACATCATTGGATGTAGCTGAAAAACCACATTGCCAGGTGGATTTCTTTTCTCCCCCCCCCCCCATCCCTTCTGCATCTTTTAGTTCAAGCGAAATGTCTTCAAAGAAAAACCAGAAAGTCTAGTTGCTTCTTGAAAAAAAAAAAAAGCACCTTTGGCACAACCAGAACCTGGATGAGTGAGAATCTCCATAGACACCCTCCAGAGTTGTGGAGGGTCAAAACCGGCACCTTGCATTGATACTAAATGCAAATAAAAGTGGGGAACAAATCCAAGAGCTGGAAGAGGCTTTTGAAAGCACCCGGTTCAGTCCAATTAACACCCCTCCCCAAGTTGGTTGTCCAGCCTGCACAGCAGCTGTGATTTGATTCTGCCATCAAGCTACTCTTATTGTTAAGACATTTATCCTCACATTGATCTGGAACCTGCCTTTCTTTAATGTTATACCGGTAATTAATTGTCCTGAGTTCTGGAAAAGCAGCAGATGTTTAGGTGCGCTTATTAAGTCTTCAGATTCAGGAGAAGAATGACAATTTAACAGAAGAACAGAGTTGCAAGGGACCTTGGAGATTTTCTAGTCCAACTCTCTGCTCAGGCAGGAAACTTCCCCATATGCTCCTCTTTTCTCAAGGCTTAACATACTCGGTTCCTCCATCTCTCCTCCTGTAGCTCATTTTCCAAGACTTTCACTATCCTCACTGCTCTCTGAACAGGTTCCAGTTACCTTGAGTTCTCTTTAATGTTGGCCAGAACAGCTCCTTGCTTTTCCAATGGATGTTACATGTTCACATGTACACCCCATTTCCAGTTTATGAGCTTTCAACTGTTGCTTTCTGGATAAAGAAAGGAGGATGAAATTTTTAACACCAAGTCTTGGCTTCACTTTAATACGCATTTTTAAATAGGCACAATCCTGCAAAGATTTACTTTTTTAAAGGGTAAAATGAAAGTATTATTATAGCGCAAATGGAAAGACTGCAGTGGAGAAGCGAAGTTTAATTTTTAAATCTAAATCAAAGCTATTTTTAGTCTTTAAAGAAAGCTTAACTAGAACATAATTTAACTGTGATTGCACAAGCATTTGAATACTTAGTGCAAATTAAATGTTTCATTAAAAAAAAAAAAACCAGACCGTGCTGATAGAGCCATGCTAACGGGAAGAGGAATGCAGCCCTTGAGGTTTATCAGAGGTCTCTCCTCTTGAAAAAAAGGAAGGGATCTTGTTCAGAATCTTAAAAATAACAGAGTTGGAAGGGACAAAACTCTATACTATTTCAAACAAGTGGTTGTCCAACCTCTTCTTAAAAACTCCCCGTGACGGAGCACCCACAACTTCTGAAGGCAAGCTCTTCCACTGATTAATTGTTCTCTGCTAGGAAATTTCTCCTTAGTTCTGGATTGGCTCTCTTCCTGCTTAGTTTCCATCCATTGCTTCTTCTTCTGCATCCTGATCTCTGTTTTCCCCCATTCCAGGATCAATGTGAAGACGCTTTTGAATTCAGCTCACCTGCTGATGTCCACTCAGCACACTGATAAAATATGCTTGACAACTAGTCAGAGGCCACTTCCAGTTTAGTTCATGACCTGGAATATTCTAGTGGCTTTTCCATCTGAGGTCCAATGAGACCAAATCCTACTTAGATGTTCAGAGGACTGACAGCTGAGACATTATCCATCCTTTCTTTAAATTAGGCAGCCACTGTCTCTATCAGCATCCTCAAACATTCCTCTGATGTGCTGGATTTTAGCTCCTAAGCAACCCTGCCTTGGAATCTGCAATAGACTTCCTAGCCCCCTGCAACCGGACCCTTAGCCTTGAGACAAGGATCTTAAAGCGAGGAGCTTCTACCTTTTATTCAAACATGTTAGTTTGAAAAGGTGCTACTCCTGATTTTTTTGCTGAACCCAGCTCTCCTCTTACAACATCTCCAATCTTAGTGACTCTTGATTTGGCCCAACTAGGTATAGTGCCTGTTTACTCCAAGGTCAGCCTTCATCGCTGCACACTGCAGAGATGCCAGAATTGCTCTGGAGTGCACCATCACGGCCTCCTTGCCAGGAGTGGGCTGGGCTGCCAGAATCCTCCCCCGACTCCTCTGGGGCTGAGCATCTGGCAGCAGGCGGTATCTGGGGCTGCACCTGCCCTCCCTCCCTCCTTCTCCCGGCGTGCAGCAGGTGCAGCTCCAGCCAAGAAATGATCAAACGCAGCCAGGGTGGCAGGAGTGTAAAATAACAGGGCGGTCAAGCTGGGAGGGGGAGCAACCTCAAAACATAATGCCGTCATTCATAAGATACAGCAACAGCAGGCAGGCTGAAACAGCTGCTGGGTGCACCTCAAAGGTGACCTCCAAAGAGTCCCGGTTTGCTGGGGAATGCTGAGCGAGGTGGGAGCAGACTGGCAAGGGTTAATTTCATTGCAAGGTGGATGGGCACAGCCCCCTGCCCCAAAGATTTTGGTGAATAATCAAAGCAGCTTTAAAAAAAATGCAAGAGAAAAAAGATGCTGCTATGTTAAGCCAGACTTGGCAGCTTTAAGCCCAATAGGGATACTCAGATTGTCTCCAGAAAGTGGAGATGACATATTTGACAATATCTTAAGTCTTCAAAGTTACTTCAGAAGACAGTGGTCCTCACAATACATTGAATTCCTCATTGATCTGTCTGTATTCCACTGTCTTGTCTTTTTTTATGTTCTCTATTTTTCTTACTTAGAATCATAGCATAACAGTTACTGACAGTCTTGGAGATCTTCTTGTCAAACCCTCTGCTCAAATAAAAGACCCTATACCCATGATGGCAAACCTATGGCACGGGTGCCACAGGTGGCACACAGAGTAATCTTGCTGGGCACAGAAGCTGTTGGCCAACTTACCTCCAGCTGAGCATGCACATACGATTGCGCATGTGCGATTGCAGAGACCCAGCTGGTCTTCGGGCATCCGCTGGGCATGTGTGCAATTACAGAAGGAAATCTAGCTGGTCTTTAGAGCTCTCCCATGCATGCACACGATTGCTCATGTATGCATGAGTGCCTGCACACAGCATGTGTGCATTGTACATGCAAAAGCTGCATGCATGCACAGATGATGCGGTTGCACATGCAGCGCACGTGGAGGAGCCATGCAAAGCACATACTTTTCCACACTCAGTAAGTAAAAGATTCACCACCACTGCCCTATACCTTTCCAGACAAATGGCTGTTCAATCTCCTTTTTTAAAATTTCCAGTGTTGGAGCACCCACAAGTTTTGAAGTCAAGCCATTCTACTGATTAATTCCACTGACAGGAAATTCTAGGTTAGATCTCTCTTTGATACTTCCATCCATTACTTCTTGTCCTGCTCTCAGGTGCTTTGGAGAACAGGTTGACTCCCCCTTGTCTGTGATAGCCACTCAAACATTGGAAAACTGTTGTCATGTCACTCCCCCTCCTTCTCTTTGTTAGACTAGAGATGCCCAGTTCTCTTAACTGTTCTTCATATTGTTTAGCCTCCAGTCCCCTAATCATCTTTTTTGCTCTTGTCTGCACTCTCTGTAGGGTCTCAGCATCTTTTTTTTGCACTGGGGTGACCAGAACTCGATGCAGTGTCATGTGGTCTTATCAGTGCAGTATAGAGCTAAGTACTTTCACTTCACATGATCTTGATGCTATCCCTCTGTTAATGCAGCCCAGGATTGCATTGGTTCTTTTGCCAGCACTGCTTTAGAACCTGCAAATGCTTTTTCTCAAATTGTCATTATTATTATTTTTTGCCTTGTGATTATTTTTTGCCTTTCACCACACATATGCTCAGACATTATTACCATGTTCGAACTAAACAATGACTCATGTTTTTAAAAGTGGAGCTTCTGCTATTCTGCATCCAAGTTGTTCACAGGTGCTACTCAAGAAGTCTGAGGACATCCCAACTGGTAACATTTCCAAAGTGCAGTTCGGAGATATCAGTGACACGGGGAGTTGCAGTATTAAACATGGAAGCAGGAATGCTTCTGTCTCACTCTCTCACACAGTTTCTGCCCAATCTCTCCTGATCTAACTTGACAAGATGCATAATTTGAGTCTGGTTTCAGAAACCTCTCAATTTGTCGAGGTAACAAACGGTAGCATTTGAAGAGTCTTTGGGCGAGAGAGGTCACTGAGGGGCAGCGGTTCTCCAATATTTACAACCCCTGAAATAAAGCTGGAGCAGGCAACATTTTGGTAGCTGAGAAGTCTCTCTTAAAACACAATGGGGAAATTTCATCAGATACTTTTATGCAATCTTTCCTTTCACTTGAACGTGGATAACAACAAATGAAATCATGCTCTCTTTTTCTTTTTTTTAACTCTCCTTTGGCATGCTGCTGAAAGGCAGATGTGCAAAACTGACCCTTTCTGGATTTCCTTCTGCTGGAGAAGGAGCTTTCATAGAACAGAAGGAACATAACTCCCTTTCTGTGGTGGGAATATTGTTTTGCTGGCTCTGAAGCCAAAATCTGAAAAGAGACTTTTTCTGCCCACCCTGGCATAAGAGAGGAACTGTGGGGGGTCGGGTGGTGGTGGCAGCCTTGGAGCTGGCTGGCCAAGGGGCTTGTGACACTGGACTGCAGTATATCCCATTGTAGCCCATCCTGCCCATTTCCTGTGCGAACCTTGCAAGCACCAGCAGGCCACAGGAATTTCCGTCTGGGCTCGAGGCATCAAGGCGTAGCTTCCTGCAAGGGAGGCTTCCTTTTCTTGAGGCTGGGGGTTGTAGGTGGGTGGGTGAGAGAACCAAGCAATGAGCCTACAGCAGTGGAAAGGGAAATCTGTTCCCACCTCCATTTACCCCAGTAGAGTCTTACGATGTGCCACTTGTCTGTTTTCAACAGATTAGAAATCTTTGTTCTACCGTCAGGGCTTCTGGCCTTGTCCTACCCATTAACCCATCATCTAGATTTTTTAGTTTCAAAATACAGGTAGTCTTTGACTTACCATTCACTTAGCCACCATTCAAAGTTACAGCAGCACTGAAAAATTACATTAAAAGAATTACAGCTGGTCTTTGCACTTATGACAGCCACAGCATTCCCATGATCACATGTTCAAAATTTGAGTGCTTGGCAACTGGCATGCATTTATGGTTGTAGTGTCACAGTTGCGACCTTCCCAGCAAGCTTCCCACAAGCAAAATCAATAGAGGAAGCTGGGTTCACTTAATGACTGCATGGTTCACTTAATAACTGCAGTGATTTGCTTAACAGCTATGGGAAAAAAAGGTTGAAAATCGGGCATAAGTCATTTAACAGTCATCTGGCTTAGTCATGGAAATTCTGATCGTAAGTCGAACTACCATATCTTATTTTTTTTGGATTATATATTATATATTATAAGGTCGTATATACTGTATTTTTAATGGTTCATTCATGATCATAACGAATAACATCATGCAATACATTTAATGCTGTATTATCACTGTTCTTATGGTGTAATTGCTGCAGCCGCTGTTGCTTCTATTATTACATTTGGAATTGTTGAATAAAGCTATAAAATCCATACCATCTTCAGGAAGTGGTGATGCCCCCAAGATTCAAATATTCCTGGCAAATAAATGAGGGTTAGAGTAAATAGCATCCCCTCTCCTTACAAAGTTTCAGTCGGGGAAAGAATGGGGGAGGGGGGGGAATCCTATTGAAATGTATATTAAAATTTTCTGCCCCAACCTATCCCTATTCAGAATAGTTTGCCATCATGAACAGAGGAGGCAAAAGGAGCCCAGGAATGCCAATCACATCAGCATTTTGGAACATGTACAGAGTAAATTTTCACGAATGAAGGCAAATTTTATAGATCATAGGTTGTCCTTGACTTACAACAGTTCATTTAGTGACCAAGTTGCAACAGCATTGAAAAATGTGACTCATGACCGTTTTTCACAGCAACGATCTTTGCAGCATCCCCATGGTCATGTGATCAAAATTCATTCTTCAGAGGCACCAAATTGACAATAAAAGTTTAACTGCACTTCCATTTTTCTGTGCTGAATCCCTTACCGTTCACTGTATGACTCCTGGGCTCAGGTATTGTGAGAAAAGGAGAAAAACAGGTCTGTTCCTTCCTCTGACACTTTTTTTGGCAAGTGCAGGATTCGGGGGAGGGAGGGGCAGAGTGAGATTCGAGAGATGACGGATACAGTAGCGGTATTCTGTGTGGTTTTTAAGAAAAACACAGGAAACCAGTTTCCAGCTTCAGTGAAGACTGAGTAAGGCACCAGCCAGGGTAAAAGTTGTTATTGATATCACTGGATCCAGTCCTTCATCCTGTGTTAAAAGACTGAGCACTTTCAAGGGCAAAGCAGATAGAAAGCCAAATTCTTTAAGTTTGCTGCGGCGTTTGCATTCCTGAGCCCATGGGAACAGCTTCCCTGGTTGATCTTTCAATTCTGATCCTTTCACAGGTAGTACTTGACTTACCACCACAATCCTCAGTGGCATTTCCATTGCTTGGTGATGCCTTCTGCAGTCGTTAAGTGACTCACACCCAATTTTATGGCCATTTTGGCCATGATTGTTGAGTGAATTATGTGTCACTGACTTTACTTGTTGGAAGCCCCCCTCTCCTCCCCACTGGGAAGGTTGCAAATGGTGATCAAGTGACCTGGGATGCTATAACTGTCGTAAATATATGCCAGTTACCAACTGCCTGGATTTTGATCATCTGAGCATGGGGATACTGCAATGATCCCAAGCATGAGGACAGGTTATAATCCAATTTTTTCAGTACCACTGTAACTTCATTTGGTCATTAAACAAATTGTTGTATGTAAAGGACTAGCTGTATATTAACTGACTTACTAATTCCTGCAGTTAAGGACTGGAATGATTTATTTTTCATTATTTTTTTGTTAGACATATATCTTACTTGCCCTTCAAAAGAAAGAAGGAGGATTCATAGCCCCCCCTCTTCCAATATTTCTGCAACAACCACCCTGCAAAGTAGATTTCGCTAAGCAAGAATGTCTAACTACAAAACGTACTGGGAAGATCCAGGGTTGAGGATGGAGATGAACTTGGAAGAGTCATCTCTACCTTCAAACTTTGCTCTTGTTTGTTTGTTTGTTTGTTTTTATTTATTTATAACTTCTGTACCGCCCCTTCTCCCAAAGGACTCGGGGCAGTGTACAGCCATCTAAAAGACATGAGTATATAACAATTAAAACACAATTAAAATTAATTAGAT
>JAEANM010008126.1:0-17219 GCA_017656035.1 Myanophis thanlyinensis | reverse complement strand
AGAGAGAGAGAGAAATACAAACTGTATTACATGCAGTTTGTATTACCACATTAGCAAGGTCTGTGCCAGATGTTGAGGAACCACATATTTCTGCAACCTAAAAACAAATTTTGGACTTCATTAATAAATCTCTGTTCATGCAACAGTACACCAATGCAATAATAAATGATTAACAGACCACCTTTCCAACTACCCCTAACTATTTTTCTAACCCCCACCCTCCCTTCCTTCCTTAACTTATCCGCAGTTACATGAGCATTTCAATGCATATCATACCATGTATGACTGTGTATGTGACCAATAAATTTGAATTTGAATTTGACTTGCATTATAGAATGTCTGGGTTCAAATATGGAGTTGAAAATTGGTAGCTAAATGTAGCAAAAATGGTGATGGAAGTATTCATGAAAACAAATGGAATGCTTAGTGAATGGTGGGATGAAAAAATGTATGCAGAAATCTTTAAATGATCAAACACTGGTAGAAAGGTAGTGTATAAAGTACATGTTCAGTTGAGAGAAATGTCAAAAGATATCAACATGGCTACTATGGATCCTCTTCTGCCCAGTTTGTTACATAGACACGAGAGTTAAGGAAACACACACAAAAAGCCAAATGTTTATTTAACATAGTTCTCACTTACTGACCACTTGTTCAGTGACTATTAATGTTACAACAGTACTGAAAAGGAAATTTACAGCTTCTCCGTGCAGCTACAGCCATTGCAGCATCCACATGATCACATGATCACAATATGGTCATTTCAAGTTCAATTCCATTATGCACATTCAATGGGAAGCTGCAAATCCTGGTCATTTGACATCAGACTTAATGTCTGTAAGTGGTTCACTTAAAGACTGTGGCCAGAAGTAATGTAAGGTGATTCTGTCATATGATGTATAGCATTAGGAATGCATCTCTTAGAAAGAGAGTTTCCATTCCCTATTGTGAGGAGTAAGTGAGGACTACTTGTTTTGTAAAACAAAAAGAGATGGTTAGGTTCAAGAATTAATAGGTAATAAATAAATATGGAGTGAATATCAAATGTGAGTGACCATTCAGAAAAAATATGTTGAGGTGATTTTGTCCTACAGAAATAATTTAAGTTCACAATGATTAATGTTCAAAAGAAAATATATAGAGTAAGAGTGAATTTGTTGAAAGAAAGGAGAAGACTGAGAAAGTCAGTGGAGTTGATGAGATCCTCATAATTGGCTTATTAGTAGCTAAAAATGGCTACTTTTAAACATTCAGGAACATATGTTTGAAATTAAGGTAGGAAATCACTATTGATGATCAATTCATGTTAACTTAGAGTAACAAAATAAGTTGATGAACAGTTTAAAAATTGAAAACACCTGATGAATGTTGTGAAGAGAAAAATAACTTCATAAAGATTGATGATCGGGTGTTAGGAATATTATAAGGTTTTTAATATCAGTGTTCAACCTGTTTGTTTGGGTGATTTTCTGCATTTTTCTGTGTTTTAGCACACACTGTTAAAATAATGATCATTTTTTAAAAAATCTCATAAAATAAAATATTGTAAAGGTAAACATAAAAATAGAGAAATAGGAGCAAAGCAAATAGTCTGAATGAATGTGCTAAGATTATGCATAAGATTTTACAAAATCAAAATTCAGATATGAATCAAGCTTATTTGAAAATTTGGGGAAGATGCTTGAATCAAAGTTTGGCTTTGAACGAAAATTTTCACAGTTGGTAGACTTCTGATCATCCAGGACAATTTCTGTCAAAGCTTTCTATATAAGAAACTCCAGAGGGAGAAGAAGTTAATATTGTTTTGTGACCAATAGATCTAGCTCCTATTCACAGTGATTTTTTATTATTATATCTGCCCCATTTCAGGAAGAAATATTGAAGTAATATATCTCAGTGCTCTTTTCTAACTCTTTCTCTCTTTAGAGTTTTAGTGAAGTCTTTGGACTCTTGGAGAATATAATAGTGGTTGCTTGCTTGGAAAATGATGGATGTTTAAGAGACTTTCTACTGCTGCCATATTATGTTGTATATCTCTCTATATTTGTATTGCCTTTTCTTTGGTTTGGTAGTAAATGAACTGAAAAGAAAGAAATGAAAAGTCTGATATTGTCCTCTATCAGCCTAACTTTTTCATTATTGCACTGATCATTTGACAGCTTCAAATTTCTCATGTAGAGACTTACCTGTGCTGAATACAATTTCTAAACAAATTACACCATCACAATCCCACATTTTTCTCTTTGCTTCTAATAACAAAAGATGTCCATTCCACCAAAAACATTGCAAATGTCCTAAAAGGTTCCTCATTTATTAGGCAACAACATATTTTATTATTTGGAGCATTTTAATGTCTTTTGTTATAACAACTATTCTTTTGTTTACTGCTGTTGGATTTTTATCATATTTTACTATATGTGTTAGGGTACTCTAATTCTGTTCCTCCACCTAAAGAATATGCATTATTAAGAAAACAAGCAAATAAATAAAAGGTATTCACAATTATTTATTTATTATTTAGCATATGATAAGAACATGACAGAAAAGAAATAAATATATACACTTAATCCATGTAATTATATTCAAAATTTCTATGGGGCTATGATCAGATGGCCTCGTAACCATATTCAAATCGCCAAATGCATCATGTAATTTGTAAAATTTGATCCCCTTAGAAAGAAATAACCCTTTCTAAAAATGATTATGAATGAGTACTGCGATCTTGCATCTTGCATCTTGCATCTTGCATATTCCAAAATACTTCACCCCAATATTGTTTTCTGATACCATGATTAGTAAAGAAATAAAACATTGACATTAATCCTACCTAAATGTATTTTGTTAAAAGCAAATTGCTTTTTGTTTTGCTTCAGATACTATAACGAGAAGTGAGCTACAATAGAGCAAAATTCTCAGCCATTCAATGTTTTATTTAATTCTTTTTATTTTAAGCATAATATCCCATATTTCTGTTCTGGTGACTGTTCAGTACAACAGATTTGTGAATCTGAATACCTGCAGAAAAGTATGAGGAAAAGAAAAGAACCATTGACTATCACTGTGCAAAATTGAATGCAGCATCTCATTTTGTATTCTAAGCTAAAGACCCTTTTACAGCATTATAGTTGATATGAAGTATACTATTACTAACATTGTAATCTTCAGAGACCTGTATTCCAGATAAAATACTTAAATACATCAATAGTCAGTAGCCACACAGGTACAGTATGTATTAGGAATTTGCATAATGAATATAGTTGCTGGGAATTGAGCAGCACATAAATGTAATAATGAAATGTCAAAGCCACAAAGACAGCATTATATTTGAAAAACATATTCTTGAGTGAGACTCTCTGCTCCTTTAAGTCAGACCAATTATTTTATTAAAACTTCTGCTCACTCAGCAACCAGATAAAATGCTGGTGGTCCAACCTCTTTAGTGTTTCAACCTGTCTTTTACTCTACAGATAATTATTTCAATTGTTTTCCCAATAATGCATTTCATAGACAGAAATCCATGACACTGCTCTCATTTGTCATTAAAATGAGCGTGATGAAAAATTGATAAATTTTGAAACACTTTTGGATACCTAGTTGAGAGAGAAAGGGGGAACAGAAAGAGCTTAGGTTTATGTAGGTTTATGTAACCATGCAATTACTGAGCTTCCTACCTAAATGAATTCACAGTTGGAGATTTGATGAAGTAGTTGTCATTATTACATCCCAATGTTTTGTTTGATGCTAAACTTTCATGAGAGTGGTTTTGGAAATAAGATACTGTACCTCTGAAAAAGACAGAGGATTTATTTGATATCAGGGGACGTAAGATAATTGCAAGCCTTAAAGTGTTTTACTACCTGTTTGGAAGAAGAAATTGAAAAACCTAATGGGATAATCCATTGCATTTTGTGGTAAAAAGAGAAATAGAGAGACGAAAAATAACAAAGAAGATTATGCATGAATAAAGAAATGTTTAAAAAAATACACAATGAGTACAATGTAATCTCAACTCATAAAATCAAAAAGAGATGATAATAGAGATATTTCAATATGAAATATGCACAGCATTAGGGATTTTTTTGTTTCAAGATTAACTCATTAAAAGGCTTCATTACTCAACCTACATGCGACCATATTGACCATATGTCACAGTATGCCTGGAAATCACTGGCAAGAAAGCCTTTCAAAGAAAAAGCAAAAAGATTCTTAGATATTGTCTAGCTGGGGCATTCCTACAGCTAGGATACAAAGGCTTGTGCGAAGCTCATTATCAATCTAAAATTCCAAGCAAATGTCACAATCAAAAAGTGAATTCTATACATTTAAGGTTGACTGAAATTCCAATTCATTTTAGTATTATAGATGTAAGAACAAATTACAAATGTCTGTGGGCAAAATAATCTCTTGGTGGGGAAAAAACAGTCTAGATACCCTATTTTGTTATCTAAAGACAGCTATGTAAATGAAATAATAGATGAGTGGCATAGTAAACTATAGTAAAAAAAGTAACTGCTTTTTCTAGACACAGAGTTGTCAGAAATGGAAATCTGATTTTCCTATCTAATTTTCAAATTATGGGGAAATTACTGTACTTAATTACCAGTTTAGTTTACACCTATTTAGATTGACACTCCTATTCAATCCCTATATCCAGATCAGAACAAGCACATCACTCAATTCAGCTAGCAAAATATATATCTTGGCATTCATGTATTAAACATTAGCAGACATTAAAAAAGGCAAATGAGATACAGGGCAGGCAAAAGTAAGAGAAATGCATAGAACAAGCAAGAATTCACATTATCTGCATTTATCTATTAGAAATAACAAGATGATCCTTCTATTCTATGCCATGAAAAAAATGTTTAGGAATGATGTATATACAACACCAATAACTTTATCTTTAGTTCGGAGTATAGATCTATATCCAAAGATTTGCAAGAATCCAATCTCACTGGTATTGGGGTGGGGTGGGGGGAAATTTGCAACACAATAAGAAAACACTTATTTCAATCTTCTTTAAATAATAAAGAATCAGATAGTGTAACAACAGAGATGCTGCAACTGCCACAACTTTGCAAATAAAAATATACCAGGCATAATGGAAATTTCAATACCACAGGCATAATGAGTGATGCATTTTTTGCACATTCTTTAAATTAGTGGACTTTAGGTACCTTGATTGAAAAATCATTGCAATACGAAGCACTGCTTTGGTTAACTTGAGGAGGCAAAGAGATAAACCCAATGACAGTTTTAGTAATATACAAGAATATGCTTGAAAAGTGCCCAGGTTGAAACAGAGTACTTACCTATTTTTGCAAATATTTTGATGCTAATACAGTCTATCATTTTTATCAGATGTCTTATCTGATCTACCTGGTTTCAGAATTCAGCATTATTAAAAGTTCTGCAAAATTACTTGAAATGAGAAAGTGATATTGTGGTGGGGTTTTTTCATATTTGGCAGCAAGCGATCCTTGTACAAATTTTGATCTCAGAATCACAGATGATAGAGCAAGCCATCAGAACTAGTTTGTGAGAATACTGCCCCGATATTATCTCTAAAAAGTAAGGTAAAGGATTTAATCCACTAGTCTTTGCTGACTATAGAGGACTCATTTCCATTTCAAGGCCATTGAGCAAGCATTGTCTGAAGGCATTTCCATGGTCATGTGACCAAAGCACTTCCTACTTCCCACCAAAATAGTTCCTATTTAACTACTCACATTTGCATAGTTTCACATTAACTACTCACATTTGCATAGTTTCAAATTGCTAGATTGGCTAGAGCTGGGGTAAGGATGGGAGTTCACCCCAACATGTGGTGCTTGGGTCTCAAATCTCAGCTGCTGAATTTCCAAATGACAAGTCTAGAGTTTTAAACATTGAGTCACCATGCCACCCAAACTCTAAAAAGGAGATGTTAAATTGTTGTGTGGGCATCTATTCCAATTATTTTGCATGTGTTTTCAAGTTAGTTTCATGACAATGGATAGTCTGGGGTGAAATAATTATAGTAGGTATTAAAGCCAAGAAGAGTTCAAAGTTCTGAACCATTTTGAGGAGTAGCAACATTTTTTTATTATGTCTTGGTCCTGCAAACCCTCCTCTTATAAAGAGTCCCACCATACTCATCAGAGAAACAATGTATTCTAATTTAAGCTTCAGTTTCTCCCACCCAGTATTCAAATATGTCATTGTTTAAAAAGAAAGAAGTGGGGATGAACAGGATTGTGGATAAGTGTTCCCAGTTGTGAAATTAAGAAAAGAAAGCTAAGGCATATAAGATCCAAATGTAGTGTGGTAGACTTAGTGATGGTTAGTAAATTAACTATTCTTTAAAAATCAGTTCAGGAAGATAAAATTTGCTGGAAGAATAAGGATGGACTTGATGTCTAAGAGAGAGATAAATTAGGGGTTTAAAGACATATAGTAATTAATATATTAAACTTTATATGGACATCAGGGATGCTTTTCAAAAGTGGAATGGTATAGAGATCTAAAGAGAAATTAGTTTTATCTATGCAGTTTCATCTATCTATCTATCTATCTTCAACTATTCTAGCTTTCTCACTTAAAAAGTTATAAAGAAATCAAAGTCCATTGAAAATAAGTCACATATTCCTATAACAAGTACAATAGGCTCCATGTAAGATCAATCAGATTTTTAGCAGCTGCACAAAAAGTTGGAAGCAATTTGGTTCAAATGACAGATTAAATATAGGGCAACTGCAACTGCTGGGTAGAAAACATTTGGTCATGAACCATATGTTCTTAGAGGCACAAGGAGCATAAAACAAAGTCAGCAAAAAATATGGCAGAAAAACAGCATTGTGATAGCATCATATGATAGCAATTACCAGTGGTGGAATTCAAATTATTTTACTACCAGTTCTGTGGGTGTGGCTTGGTGCGTGTGGCTGAGGGGGTGTCATGTGACTGGGTGGGAAGTTTTGGTAAGCAGATCAATAAAGATTAAGCTAGACATAACAACATAATTTTTTTCCTGCCTTCCTTACAGGATTAACCTTGTAAGTGGAAAAAAAAGAGATTTCTTCTAACAACCAGTTCTCCAAACTGCTTAAAAAATTTACTAACAGTTCTAGCAAACCTGCTAGAACCTGCTGAATTTCACCTCTGGCAATGGCCTAGTTATCATGTGTCAATCACATTTTATAAGGTATAAAATAACAGAAGAAATGTTGAATTGAATTGAATACTTTATTTGGGCAAGTGTGATTAGAATGTATCTATGTTGGCTACTCATTACAATATGCTTGATTTAAATTCTGAATTTAAGCAAACCTACATAACTGGGTTCATATTTTTCACTCTATGATCCACTTTACTTGATTCAGGATTAGTGTGACATGAATCTTGGCAGTATGATTTATAATCCAGGGTTATAACATTTGTGAAGCATTACACAAACCATAATTGAAACAAGTCATATCATAGCAGTCTGTCTGACTTATTTAAGCACATATTTACCAGGGCCTGGCCTGATACCTGAGGGTTAAAATTTATTTTAATTGAATTTTAAACTATATTTAATTGATTTTTAAAGTAATGTTTTTTTTTGTCTAAATGGAGTTTTAAATTTTTTAACTGTATTTTAATTGATTAGCCATAATTTAATTATTTTAAATTGATTTTTTAATTATCTTATGTGTTTTTTAATGTCTGTACACCACCCTGAGTCCCTTTGGGAGTGGGGGTGGTATATAAATTAAATTAATAAATAAATATTTAGCTGCAAAAACTACTATAAAAACATTAAAAGGAAAACAAGAAGAAAAAAAATAACTGGTAGAAAGGAACTAACGGTTATTGGGAAGCAGAAATAATTAGATAGTGGTTAAACCATATGTTAAACCACATGCACTGCCAGATAACATTATTCAACATCTAATACCTTTTGAAGTAAAACTATGTAAGTATTGGTTGCAAAATGATGCAAAGAATATCAAGTTTAATTACGAATTTAATCTGCCATTTTCAGTACAAGTGAGACTAAAAGAAAATCTTTATCAACTCTGTTTCTTTTCAATTACAAAGTGACAATGCATGACCATGAGCCTTAAACAGCTTGTCATCATCAAATACCTTCCTGGTTCTTTAGCTGAAATGCAAAATCATGGGTTGAACATTTCTATGCTGTTTTTCATTTCTCTGTAATCACAGTTCATTCAAATAAAAAAGGTACAGAACAATTTCAGCCTGTTATATCCTTTCATTTGATGTATGCCAGATGAGGACACTTTAATCATGGAAATCAACATGCTTTTATCAAATGCATAAAACATGATAACCATTTAACAACACAAAGTCAAGTCTGGGTCAGTTATATTTCTTTGTAATGAATATAAACATGTTGCAATCATACCATGCCAATATATTAAGATTATCTTTTAAAAATACTGATTTGTTAATTTAGTAGAGGACAGAATATCTATTGCTTTGGAAATTTAGTCATTATTGCTACATATAAAATATGAAAAATTGGAAAATTCAAATCTGCAAAATACTGAGTTTATATTGTATGAATATCATAGCACTGCCCTTTCGTTCTTTAAATATATGTTTCCCTTTCCTTTGGAATCATCTTGTTGTATGAATACAATTACTTCTTTGTTTGATGCAATTTTACCCACAAGAATATGACTTCACTGGCATCATCTGGTTGACTAATGAAGGAGTTTACCCCAGGGTGGCTGTAGTGTAGAACTACTGATTTAATAATTACTGTACTGACAATATAGTTTATGAATATTTCCCTTTACAATTGTGTTGCTGAGATATGGGTAGGATAGGATACATGGCAGGAGTGCCCTACCCAAATTCTAACAAAAGAGGTAGAGCAAGAAATGATGGATAGAAACTAATCAAGGAGAGAACCACCTAGAACTAAGGACAAATTTTCTGACATAATAATCAGTGGAACAGCTTGACTCCAGAAGTTGTGCATGCTTCATCACTGGAGTCTTTTAAGAGGAGATTGGACAACCATTTGTTTGAAATGATATAGGGTTTCTCGCTTGAGAAGAAGGTTGTACTAGAAAATCCCTTCTAACTTTGTTATTCTCTTAAAATTTGGGATTTCCAACTTTGTTATTCTCTTAAAATTTGGAATTAGAGCAGGAATAGTTTGGAGTTGGTGATGGGAGAAAGTCTTACAGCAACATCCCTCAACGAAACAGGAAATCAGCCCTCTGTCAATAATAGCCTAGCAATGTAATAGGTATCTTCTTTCCTAAGCAGTATCACGATGTCAGATTGATAGCATAGGAACCTATGATCAAAGAATGCATCAGTTTATCTCCATGACATCATTTCCTTTTCCAAGTTGTACATTTGGTAAACTAGTGTTTTTTTAAATGTCAGCTTCAAGATCAGTGGACTTTGATTTCTAGAATTCCTCAGGCAGCATGGGGAATGTTCACAAATCTTAAGTGTGAAAATAGAGTACAAAAAGATATAAATGCATATATAAATTTATATGTTTGAGAAATTTCATGTAAAATGTATATTATTGTTTTTGCAAGGAAAATATGTGCATAGCAATAACATTTTTATGTTCTCATGTGTATTTTAAATGTGGCAAACTACAAGAAAACCAAGGACTTAAAATATTAGTGTTATATTTTCATTTAGTTGTGATTTCATGAAGCATGCTCTTTTTTATACAAATTTTCTCACTCTACATGTTATAAATGAAGAGGAGATGTTCAACCTTTTACAACAAATAAAATTTCTCAGATTTATTACCTATTACTGAAAATAGCATCAATTTGAAGCTCTGCATAGACAACTTCATTAAGGAAAATTAATTGTGCCATAGTACTGTAATTCAGACTCATTATTGTGTCACTAAGCAGATAACATGGCTAACCAGGATTAATAGACAGCTGATAGCAGAGAGTGGACAGCCTCTGTAGCAATTGGATACTCCTTTTTATTTTAAGCAACAAAGCTGTTTCCTGAGAATTTACATTACAAGTGAATTCTGAAATTCATTTCATTTCATTCTGGAATAGAGATTTTTCATGTTTTTGAACTTCATTATTAATCCGGTTAAATGTTTCTGCAAAACGCTTTATAAACAAAGCAAATCTCTCCCATATGTCTTTTTTTCAGAGGATTTTGTGTTATTTGAGCAGATTATTATCTTGTTGTTAATTTAGGACCAAGGGGACTTAAACATAAATCTGTCCTCGCTTATGAAAAGTTAACATGAGACTGAAGCCATTCAAAAATTTTATTTCAAAGTTGTGGGAAAGATAGGAAGAGAAAAAAATGAGAGTACATCACAATCAACTTCTGAAGAAAACATTTTGTCTAAGATCTAATAAATCACAACAACTTGGATTATGGGTGCCTATTTTAATATGACTGATTTCCTTTTATTCAAAAGGTAATGCCAGTCAGATATCCATTTATACGATACTTACAGTTTTAGAGATTCTAAAAGTACAGTACAAGATTTAGTCTATATTTTTTGAAGTAACTTTTTCCATACATATTTTCAAGATTTTTTTAATGCCATTAGAATATTGAAACCCATACTGAAGAATATTGAAACCATATTGAAGTCCAAATGAGGATTTTAGTAACATAACACTAAGTGTCACTGAGTACAATGATAATCTTAAATATGTTCAATTTCTTTAATAAGGGCTCAGTGACTAGAAAATAGAATCCTTGGAAATTGTGTACTGGAGCTGTCCATGTACTTCAAAAACGATTCAGAAGTGTTTTCTACTTTGTCTGCTGAAAGCACAATCTCTCTACTAATCATTAAAGGAGCTCAGATTTTTAGGTTTCATGTGACCTGAAAAATGCTGCTGGTTTAAAGTCTTTATAGAGTGCAGAGAAGAGCAGTAAAGATGATTAGGATTAAGCTAAAACATCTCGGTTTTAGGAATTGTGTATGTCTAGTCTTTCAATATCTAAAAGGCTGACCGAAAGAATAGAGGCTTGACCTATTCTCCAAAGCACCTAAAGACAGAACAAGAAGCAATGGATGAAAACTAATGAGGAGAGGAAAAATCTAGGGTTCTTAGGTTTGTCATACATATGATACAAAACAACATATTGTCAGGTAATTTTATTGGTTCTACACTTTATCTATCCAATACAGAAATAAGGAATTATTTGGAAGCAAGAAATGATAAATGGGAGAGACTGTTTTATCAAATTCTACTTGTTTCCAATTTCTCCTAAACTGAACTTTATTTATTTAATTTATTTAATGAATTTCTATGACTGCCCACATCAAAGAATGACTCGAAGTGGCTAACAATATTAAAAGCAAATAAAAACCAAAACATAACCAAAAGTTAAAACACACAGTAATGATGAAATTCACAAACAGCCATTAACCAAAAAATGGTTAAAAACCACCCTTTTGGAACCCTAGAGTCTAATACAGAATTAGGTTGTTACATCATATTTATAAACAGACGTTGTACAACCCATTTTCTGGAGAAAAAACTAGCCCAAATTATGAAAGAAGACATCTGAGGCTTTTTAGAATTGAGAAAAGGTAGAGATGCTAGATCAGAGGTGTCAAATTCACATCATCATAGCATCATCACATGATGTATCATGACTTTTTCCCCTTTGCTAAACCAGACATGGGTATGGCCAGCATGTGATGCATCTGGCCTGTGGGCTGCCAGTTTGATACCCTTCTGTTAGATGAATATATAAAATATTTTTGCTCAAATGTTTATAATTTTAACCCATTGAAACAGAATATGGAGGAGATTGCATTCTTACAGGGATGGAAGGGACCTT
Source organism: Myanophis thanlyinensis (assembly GCA_017656035.1). Taxonomy (NCBI): domain Eukaryota; kingdom Metazoa; phylum Chordata; class Lepidosauria; order Squamata; family Homalopsidae; genus Myanophis; species Myanophis thanlyinensis. The sequence goes on along the minus strand of JAEANM010008126.1, from coordinate 5,417 downwards.
GAAGGTTTCTAGTCCAATGAAGATTAAGCTAAATGGTTCAGTACCATTGAATGTGCTGATTTCTAGCAATTTTTATAATATTATTCATGAAACTTTCTGTTGGCTGCTAATCTTTATGGCTACATTACATCTTGAATTTAAAAAAAAAATTGCTAAATTTCATTTAGTCTATTTATTTATATACTAAATTTAGAAACCATCCATCTCATTCACAGAGCAACTCTACCAGTTACTGTGTAGCAACTCTGCAATAAGCTGTTATCCGCAATAATATTACTTCTTAACTGATTTCCGGAAAAATGTAAATCCTTTCTGACTTGATCTAGGTCAAGATTAGAATATGCAATTTCTACAGGATTTCTTTCCTCCTCCCACTGTTTTGTGTGTTGAGAAGATGATGGTTAAGTCCAATGGAGTGATGGAGGCTTTTGTCCTACTGAGTTTTAAAAAACACAATTCTGTTGAAAGTTGTCTATTACGTTGTTAATTGTTTCATTGTAACCATTCTTGAAACTTACATGCATGCTATTCTTGTCAGAAAATGCCTACTTGATCAAATTAAATAACGCAGAGTGGCAAACATGCACTGTTTCCAAGTTCAAGGGTACATTTAATTATTAAGGGTCTTGAACATAAAAATTATCTACCTGCTGCAGCATATGACATACAAAAAAAAATCTGATTAGTTTTGAATGATGTTAACTTGCACTGAGTGGTGTGCTAATGGAAAGACTTTTTTTCTTTTTTTTTTTCAGAGCAGATTTAAACCTTACTTTAAGAACATATAAGGAAGCACCCATGGGTAAAATGATGTGAAAGAAGTTATTTTGAGTTTATGTGCTAAAGTAGTAGATAGAGAATTTTAAAAGAAAGAATAGTGTCATGGATAACTAAACTATAAAATGTTGCTGGTTGGTTCCTTTTATTATATTTCCTTTGACAGTGTTTACATTTTACCTAAAGAAAAAAATTGCTTTTTTGCATCATATCTGACAGTCTTTGTATTTTAAGTCCAAACTGTTTGACACATTTGGAAATATTTAATCTTCAATTCAGAGTTGCGTATTCCCTGGTGCCAACATATTTATGGAAACGGACGTCATTGTATTTGTCACCAAAGCTGAGCAGTAACACAGTTCTTGCCTACAGAGAAAAGAGGCATTTGATTCATTTGCCTCGTGTGTGTGTGTGTGTGTGTTTGTTTATTTATTTCATGCAGAGATTCCAAAATTTCAGACCAAGTATTTTTTTTATTACATTATTAGTATCTTTCAGTACAGAATGGGATTTCAATTGAATTTCAGCCTCATGCACATCTGAGGCCTCCTAGCACTTATTATTCTCTAGCTATTATCAGTGGAGATGTACTGAGAGCAGGACTCAAAGGAGATGCAGACTGTATAGATCTATTACTTTTATGGTGCAATTAATCTTGTTGACATTACTTATATAAATGTGGATTAAAATGCCTGGAAAGCATACTGTTGATTTCTATTGCTCATTAATATTGATCACAGGTTGTTGTTCCCTTTTGTGTTAGAAGCTACTTAAAGATTATATACAAAAGTGCTACTAAATTATTGATTTTTTTAAAAAAGAAGAACCTTAAGCTTATGTGCTTTAAACTAACACGTCAAGAATACTTGGTAAACTTTTACAGTACTTAATTAATAATATCCATCAAATTAAAATTATGGTGGCATATATTTATAATATTTTTCATATTTATTACGCATAGTGTCTCCTACAATAGAGGTTCACTACTGGCCAAACTCTACATGTTACATTGCTATAATCATGTAGAAATTACTGTTCTTGGTCAAAGCTGCTATCATATATCAACATTAGTATAACTTACAAACAAATTGTATTTTTATTACATTAGGACAAGAAATTCAATGATGTATATTAGAGTACGCATCCGAAAAACTCTAATCTATATGTGGACCTCAGGTCTTGGGTATATTCACAACAGGGTTCCCCAAAGTTGCCACAAAAATTGTAATTTTTAATATGACAGAAGATGACTATATACAGTACATAAGATGTTGTCCTAACAATACTCTTAATTAATTTTAATCAACCTTAAATTTTGTCCTTTTTGAGGTGTAGTCCTAATTTGCTACTAAAAACTAAGTGAGATCTATAATTATTGTACATTCCTGATGTATATTCATTCATTTATTTGTCTGTTTCTTGTTTATTAAATTTATTTGCTGCTTATCTCAGGCAGCTTTAATGAGTCTGATTAATTGTAGTTTTTTTTATTTGCATCTTTGCATCACCTTTGCATCTTCCTTATTAATCAAAAGGGAAAAAATGTTTGTAAACAGATGTAAAATAATAAAACAATAAAGTGGATAATAAAGTGATATGAGAAAAAAACACAATGAGAATAAATACATCAATATTAAGATTATTTTTTTTCACTGAAAATGATAAAAGGCAGATAAAAGGAATGATTGACAGACTCTGAACAGGCATTTTAGGCATGTAAGACTCTATAGGGCATAGGAATACCTAATACAAAACATTTTCAGATTATTCTGTTAAAACAAGAATTTAATGAAAAGGAAAAGTTGTGTCTCATAGGATGAGATTGTGGGTAATGCTAATTTATTTGCAAGCAAGCTTTGCGCCTTGAAAAAAGAAATCTGAAGAGGAGTTTCCTGATGGAATTTATCATTTGTTTTGTTCTAATAAAATAGAGCCTTAAAGTTAAAGAATAAACAAACCTGTTAAGTTAGATTTCATTTAGTTTTTCGTGGCAAGGTATAGTTTTAAAAAGAGTTTGCATAATTTTTATTACTCTTTCAACACAATTTTCATGATATACACATTTCTAAAGTAATTTTCCTTTCACAATTCCTAATTTTCCCTAAAATGTATTTTCTTTTCCCATTATACACACTAATACAATCAGTTGGTGGCAACAAATTAAAAGGCCAGAAAATGTTTGAATAAAATGGTTGCCATCCCTTTCAGACTACAAGAAGGGTTGGATCCTAGCATATCTTCAGGGACCATACATTCAAGGTATGGGGGCTACTACTGAAAATCCCTATAATATCACAGGAAGAGGATGGCGAATTGTTCAGAAAAATGATAGTAAATTCTATATCCTGAGCCATGGTGGCTTAGTGTTTAGAATACAGCATTGCAGGCTAATTCTACTGACTGTCAGCAGTTCAATTGTCACCAGCTCAAGGTTGACTCAGCATTACATCCTTCTAAGGTCAGTAAAATGAGAACCCAGATCATTGGGATCAATATGCTGATTCTGTAAACCACTTAGACAGGGTTTTAAATCTAAGTGCTATTGCTATATTGGGAACTAGCATGTGGAAAACTATAATTGAAAATTCACTTATAATATAAATGTAGATATATTGCTTTATATTTAAAGAAGGAAAATTTTATTTAGAATTTAATATACAAATAATATAGTCTTTTGATTAATCTATAGCAGCAGCTAATAGTCCTGTCCTTTCTATTCTAACTCATTTTCTTCATTATCTATATCCAAGCATTATCTAGCAATGTGTACAGTAGAGAAGCAGTTCCTTTTAATTTTAACTTAATGCTAGAAAAATTGCAAATATAATGCAAATGCTATACCTTTTCCTGTTTTTGCAATGTCACTTTTAGATTTTAATAATATTTAAATGTAAGTTATTCCTGTTTAGATCATTTACACAAGATTCACACAAGATTATACAATTTCTTTCACAGATTTATATATACCATGTTTTCCCAAAAATATGACCTACCCTGAAAACAAGCCATTTTCACACCTGTGCCTAATATAACCCCTACCCCCAAAATAAGTCCTAGTTAAGCCCTGGCTACCATCTAGTTGTATGAGGTGGTGCCAGGCGCAGGCATAAAAATCAGGATAGCGTGGGGATGGGCAGTGAAACTGTCCCATGTGCTCCACACTCACCTTAGGGCCACCCCAGTTAGGCCTCCAATCCCGATACCTATCGTGCTGTTGCCCAACTTCTTTTGCAGCCACTTGTGGCCACTCACAACTGGGCACCACATGGTGTATCATGCCGGTGCTGCTACTCACTGCATTATGCCATGTGGCTTGTCATGCAAATGCCGCCACTCATAGCAGAATGCAATAATGTTCATTGCACTGATGCCACTGGTCATTGCAGAAAGCCATGAGGCTTATCACACCATTCAGGCTTATGCATACAATGGCACAATGTGCCATGCAGCAGACTGCTGCAATTGGCAGCACTGGATTGATGAGCCACAGGACATCCTGATGCAAATGGCAGCACCAGCATGATAAGCCATGCAGTGTCTAGCCATGAGCAGCCATAAAAGAAGTCAGTTAACAGTTAACAGGTGTCAATGCGTGGGAGGAGTGGCTGTGGTGGTCCTAAGGTAAGTGAATTAGACATCCCCTGAAAATAAGACTTGGTGCTTATTTTAGGGCTGAAAATAAAATAAAACCAGGAAACATGGTATTTCTATATATGTTTCTTTGATAATTAATTTTAGCAATGGTGAATTCTGAATCAATACACTTAAAGTTTCATAATATTTTTATAAAGAAAATTGCAAACTATTTTACATTATGAAAAATGTGCAATTCTTGAACATTCCAGTCATTTTATTTACAATAAACTTGTAAGAAATGTTTATAACAATTAGAGATTTTAAATAAACTTTTTTTAAAAATTCTGATTTTCAGAGAATGATGCTTAACTTTCTAAACAGAGAACATAGTTTAAGACATCCAGAGTCATTGACTGAGATTGGTAGCCATAGAATCGAATGAATGAATGACTAAATAAATAAACAATAGCTATTATTGGGAGTTCCTTTCATATGTTTTCAAGCATGCAATTACTTTGTAAAATTCTAAAACTTTTATTGCAAAAATAGTCCCGCTAAAATCATGATTTATCATTAAGAATAACAGCATAAATGTTAAAATATTTAACACAAGTTTGGCCTAGCAGTTAAGGTGGTGGCAAACTGGAAGATTGTAAGTCGCTGTTCTCCTTTAGGTATGAGGACATTTTGATGACAAAGAAGATGGTAAAGAGAATAGGATTAAATTATGAAATATTGTTCATGAATGGTTTCTAAATATAGTAAGAGCAACAGGAACAATAGATTATGAAAGAAATACATGCATGAGAGTCATGCAATGTTTCTTTGGTTACTCAACATATTTATAAATAAATATACACCCAGTACTCTGGTGATATCAGAAGTAAGGTGGTTAGAAATATGAATGAAAATATGCTTTTGTATGCAGAAAACATTGCCTTATTGGCTGACCATCTGAATAATTTATTGCAAGTGTTGGCTAGAGGAATAGAGATCTGAAAATTAATGAAATATGAAGGCAATAGTGCTTGGCAAAAAAATAGAAATAATTTCAGATAGATAGA
>JAEANM010008125.1:0-17219 GCA_017656035.1 Myanophis thanlyinensis | reverse complement strand
TAATAATAATAATAATTGCCCATTCCATCAGCCCATTGTGTCATTCGCCTTGGGCCCTGCTTTGGCATATAAGTGGCCCATCAGTACCTGCATAGACAAAGAACATGCATAGTGAGAGCTTAACATTATACAGAAGTCTCCCATGATCAGTGGGGAGAAATGTGTCCACTGTAGCAGAAAATAACCAATAGGAATATGTCAAATTCTGGTGAAATACCACAAACTGCGCTTCAGAAAATGAAAAACACCACTTTAACATTAGATCAGATAAATATGAAATTAAGTAAATATGAAATTAAGTGGCCTCCATACTGGGTAGGGGTTGAGGAAAAGGCTGGTTCATAAGGTTGTATTTTTATGAAGTTTTGTAAGGAATCTTACACAGTAGCTGCAATTAAAGGAACATGGGATGAGCAATTAGATGTCCTTGTCATATAGTCAGATGAGGCTACTCCAAAACACCATATACTCTAAATTGTTTAGACCAACTCATGATGTTATGAATTAGGGACACTCCTCTTGAAAACATAAACAAATATTTTCATTTCTGATCAATTTATTATTTATAATTTAATAGTAAGATGCATGTTTTGTCTGCAGAAAGTTGCAGATATAAGGGGGGAAAACCCTGTTTAAACTCAAGGAGCTGTGCTTCAGGTCTTCTACACTGGGGTGGAAAAGTAGTCTTTCTTTGTTGTATCAACTACCAAAAGTTGTATTGGTACAACTGGTAACATACGGAAAGCCATATTTCCCACACCGGGTAGATAATACTGGCAATAACTCAATTACATATTCTGTATAAGGTAGCTTAAGCTGTTCCTTCTGCAGCATTTCTTCTGCATAAAGAACAAGTAGATTTCTTTCATCAGAGACTTTAATATTTTTAATAGAAGAGCTTATATTTGCATATGCAATCTTCTTTCTGACCCAGTATAATAATTACTTCAACTTTACCTATAAACAGTATGTGCAATTTATATTAATAACCAGAGATACTGCCATGAACTACTCCCAGTAGATTTTGCCTATTGATAAAATGCCTCACTTTTATAGGTCTACTTATGTGTAAATAAAAAAGGGTAAAGCAGCAAGTGAAGAGATTAGTCTAAAATGAAATAATCACATTAGCAGGAAAAAAACAAATAGAATGAGCTAAGCTTCAAACAGACTGCATGTTAATGAAAATGGGTCATAAAAAACATAACATTATTAAGTGAAAACTATACTTTACAAGATTGCCTTCATGAGCCCTTCCCATATATACTGTATAAATAAAAACAGCCTTTGAAAAATAGTAGATGTACTCACCGTTCTATTTTCATCTAATTTTTTTTAAATTTACATTCTATGATCCAAACATGACTGCCTGTCATTTAGTCAGTGCTGACTTCAGACTATGAGCTAGTAACTCCTTTTAACAACTTGGAAGATTGTACCATTATAAGTCTAGAATCTTTCTTCAATCCTTAGAAAATGATTTCTAATTAATTCAGCCAAGCCATATTACACTCCACATAAAATTTGGTTAATAAAATTTATCCTGATGATCCTGAAGAAAGATAGTTTCAATCCCAGACATTTTCCCCATAACTATACTGCAAGCTGTAATGTACATTTCAGCCTAAGATCTAAGGGTATCTCTAGGGCTATCTGCAGGGTCTACCAAGTCCTATAGTTGTGCCTAACATCCTGTACTAGAATAAGTAATAATTATTCTGGTATTTAATATAGAATTCCCTGAAAATGATTGTTCAATTAAAATTTCCATATGCAACAATTTAAAAAAAATAAAAGTATATTTTGCTTTAAATAATATCTCAATGTATGGTTGTAGTGGTTTAATGGGATGATGAATTTTATTTGGTAGGACTGTCTTGCTTCATCTAGTTCTGATGTAATTCTGGAAAAAAATTTTTTTTAATCCAAGTTGGGTAAAATAAGGCTTGTCATAGAAAAGCATGTTCAAATAGTTAAACTGAAAACTGGGGTCAGACTACAGATAGAGCTAGAAACATGTTTTTCTCCCCTCTAATACACACTTCTCTTATCTTCCTATCAACTGCCCAATATAAAGGCCAGGTCAGTCCCTTCCCAGATAGTGCAGATAAAAGAAACAAAGCTTCTTTAAATCATTTTCAGCTGCAGGAAAAATGACCGTCACCATCAAGGGACATTGAATTATTCTGCATTTGATTTTAGGCTTTTCCAAATGCAGGTGCCCAGTCGTGTTGCATTTCTCAGGTAGCAGCATCAAAATGTAAAGTGGTTAACTGAAAACTTAATTAGGGAGATTCTGTTATTGGGCCATGAAGCCCACTAATGGCAGACCTATCTGAACCTATCTTCACAAAGTTATTGTAAAACCGGTTCAGGAAGTCATCATAGTTCCTTGGAAAAACGGATTATACATGAGATATATATTATTTAGTACAGTGCTTAAATGCCACGAAACATCCATTTCGATCAATCTTGGAAACAGTTTAGAAAAACAAGAAATCTAAAGATTTCTATCCTTGCTCGCAACTTAACAATAGCAGCATTAATTTTCTGTCGTAGAGTCTTGCAAGCATCAATGTACTCTCTCTATTTCGTAAGCCGAGGGCCTTCTCCGTGGCATTAAGCTATTCCTTCGCCTTCGGATCTGGACCGTGCGCGCGTGTCTTCCACAAAGATGGGTGTGGTTACTTCTTGTATACTTCTAGGCGCATTCGTGGAAGATATAAATACAGATGCGTGCGCACATCTATACATTCTTTCTCGGCGTAAGGTCATCACCATACTCCATGGTTTCCCCTCTAATAGCTATTTAGTAGGATTTTTAAAAGGGACAAGGGATGGCGGAGGCACCTAGATGAATACGGTCTCCAAGCGAACACAAGGAAACAATGCTCTGGCGATCTTGCGACAAGGTTGCAGACGCGATCTCCAAACTAAGCAACCGCCCTTCTCTTTCCTCCTCCCACCTCCGTCTTCCAGCTTTATGTCTTCCAAACAGAGGCGCGTTTATTTTCACGCCGGGATCGAGCGCTTTCCGTCACCTTATCTTCGCCCAGCACTCCTTTCCCCCGCACCACCCCGCTCACAAGATGCTCCGCCGGGAGAGGGAAGAGGGCAGGCGCCGCGCGGCTCAACTGCCGTCCTCTCTCTTCCCCCCCCCCCCCCCCGCGCAGCTGCTTTGAGGTCCAGCTCAGCAGCAGCGCGCTTAGCAAAGCCGGCGTTTAAGCACAGCCTCCAGCGCCAGCCTGGGCACAGGCCGCTCGCTCCTTCACCCCGGGAGGCACTCGGCAACCTCGCTCGCTACGTCCCACCTTCTGCTCTCTGCCATTGGGCGGCAGAAGAACATGCGTAGTTGCCGTTGGCTACTAGAGACGTCGCTCTGCGCAGGGAGGGGAAAGAACCCGAGAGGCACTTGGACGCCGCTGGGCAGGAGACTAAAGTCCTTCTCCTTGCTTGAGCGCCTTCGGATGCGCTGCTCGTCTTCTTTCCCCTTTCCCGCTCCAGGCCAACAGCTGAGGAAGCGGCGGGCTCAGTTAAAGGCTCGGCGGCGGCACCAGCTGGAGGAGGCGAGGCGAGGCGAGTGGGAGCGGGCGAAGGAAAGGGCGAGGCGAGAAGAACTTTGTTGGGAGGGCGAGGCCGCTGGCTTCTCCGGGAGACGCTTTGAGGGGCTACTGGAGGTTGCGGCGCCTCGCCCAGGTCTCTTGGGAGCGGGTCGCCTGCGTAGCTCTCGCTCTCCGGGAGGAGGCGACAAGAGCGATAGCGGCGGCCGAGAACTGCTCGTGTGCCGCCGGACGCGGCTGAGAGTAGCCGAGCACGACCCGGGATCCATCCCTTCTCCTCGCCCGGCGCAGGGGATGCTTCCACGGAACGCTCGACGGTTCCAGTGACTTAGTCGAAGCTTCGGAGAAGAAGAGCAGCCGCGGTACGGAGCGAAAGGAGGCGAACACCCGCCTTGTGCTGCTCTCTTTTCCCCAAGCCTTACTGCTGGAGATGGTGCCCGCCCCGGGATTAGTTTAAAGCCTTATCTTCAGCCCCTCTTTTGTGGAGGTGAGCTGGAGGGACCTACGCCAGCTACTCCGAGAACCGGCAGGCTCTGGCGTGGGACGCATTGCTTAGTGTCGCTCCTAACCCAGTCGATCCCACTTTCTCTGTGGGAAGACCATAATCCTGTAATCCCAACTCCGGAGTCTTTTCTAGCAGTGTAAAACGAGAAAAAATCGTCTGGATAATGTCATCCACAAGCAGATTCAAAAAGGACAAAGAGATCGTAGCCGAGTACGAAAGTCAAGTGAAAGGTAAAACAGCCGGGGGTGGGTCAGGATACCTGTAGTTTGTTTCTTTTTATTCCTCCATCGCTACCATCACCTGTTTGGTTGCGCTTCCCTGCCCTCCGTGCCGAGGCCAGCGAGAAAATCCGGATTAATCAACCGGATTAATCCGGATTAATCAACCGCAAAAAGATAGCCACGGAATGATCTGTGTACACGGATACTAGTGTGGATTACAATCTTGGCACTCTTGAGATAAATTGCATTGATTGAAAAGGGTAACAAGAAAATCCACACTTGCATCAATAAAATTGTTGATGGACTGTAGTAATATTGCTGTTGATGTGGGCAGCTGTGTCCGGTAAAATTAAATCGTTTTAAGTGATAAATGCTCCAGCCTCCAGGAGACACTAATCCGGGAGTCATCCAGTTCATCAGTCAGTCTCAGAGGAAAAGAAATGGGTGGAACAGACAAGACAAGCAAGCCTTCATAGATTTACCAGCCATCTTTATAACTCTTCCTGAGCAGAAATCTGGAAGAGAGGTTTAATTGTTACAAGTGCATAAAAGTTTACTATGAATTTATAACAATTGCAGTGCATAGTTTTCCTTTTTTTTTTTTTGAGTTAAGTGTATGAACTTGTCTAGTTACCCTAAATTCTTTTGGACATTGATTTGGTGAAAGGAAGGTAATGTTACTGGTTCATATCTGCCATATATATTCAATGCGTCCTTGAGAGTATTCACTTTACATTCAATCTATCAGGGATGTTCAAAATACTTTTTAAAACCAATCCTGTTAGAGCGACAGTGGTTTGTCCATTTCATATGTTTTTCTTCAGTTATTACTTTTTTCATGTTACAAAAATTATATTTGAAGAACTCTACTTTTTTATTCTATTTTTTGTTCTTTCATATACCTTGGCAGTTTTCAAGGAAAAGGCTAATGGAAACAAAAAAATTTCTTCCAGCCACTTAACTGGCATTCAAAGAATAGATAAAAGACATGCAGTAGTGACATTTTAAAATACAATATGTATAACTTGATTTGCTCACAAAATATACTTGGTATACAAGTTGGGATGTTCATCTTTTACAAATGGAACTATAAGGTGTGAAACTTTAAATATTTTTGTTTTAGGAATAAACAAGTTAATGTTTAAAACAAATTATCAGTATTGTTGCAAAGACATGTTTTCTGGGTTTGCCCTCCCCTCCGTCAAGTTACAGTTACAGAAAACTTATTTTCAGGAAAAAATAGGTCAAAAAAGTGATGATGATGGGAAGTTCTGTTTAATTTCTGAATCTATAGTAATATCAACAGTTTTACTGCCTTTAAATGTAGATTTTATTAAGTAAAATCCTTCCATATTATATTAGTTTAGTTCTTAATTTGGTATATTTTGGACTATTTTGCATTGTATTCGTTCATAGTACTTCATAGTTCATACTTCATAAATCCCTTTTCCCTGTTTTACATCTCTTATTAAAGGATCCAAGATGGTGGTCATTTGGAATTTATATAACAGTGTTAACCCAGAGTTATCTAGCGTCTGTGAAGTATTGGAATGGTGTAGTAGACGTTCTTGATATCTAAGGTTTTGAATTCAAATTGGGTTTTATTAAGGACTTTGTTCTTTAAGTCTATTTTATCTCATTCTGTTCATTTTGCCTTTTTTCCCTCTACAATTCCATCACTAATATAAGCTTCTAATTAAAAACATTAATGCATATGTAACATAAAACCTCTTTGTATAACAATTAATAGACCCCCAAGATTCAATTAAAAACTTGTGATGAAATACTGAAAACTCTTTAGCAACCTGTATTCTTTTACAAACCTGCATGCTTTGTAGTAAGATTTCTGCATGGTTTGTCTTCTTTTGTTAAGATTTATTTTTTAAGTTTCTTGTATTTTGTCCAGCAAAAATATTAAAACAAAATTCAGAGCAATATCCTCTTTAGATTATTCAGTAAATGTTGGTTTGGTTAGGTTAAGATGTTTTTAAATTATTTCATTGTAATTTAACTGGATCTCCTGAAATGTCACTGAATTATATTAGTCTCAAATAAGTGGGATAATCCTTTCTTCGTTTTATAGAACAGCTTCACCTCCACCAAATCTTTGGTTGGAAGATATGTTCTTTGGTACCTTTTTAAAGGACATAATGCTTGTTTCTCTAATGTTTCCTCTGGACACAATTAAATTTGACAGGATGAGTAGTTATAGAAAATCTTGTTGCTAATGAGTCAGTTTTATGGAGGCTTTATCTTTTTTTCATCAGTTCAAATGGTGATCTTTCTGTGAGTAGTTTAATCCTCTATAAAATTTAATGAACTATACATTTCTTTTATTCTTTCTACCAACTCCTTGGATCATATAAATAAATATTTTTGTGTTTTACCCCATTGTAACAGAAGTATTTTTTCCCATTATGAATTAAGCAAGCTGCATCTTATCAGTTGCTATTTTATGTATTAGGAAAATTGTCTCTTGAAAAAAAGCAAGCATGAAATGAACTGAATTGCTTTGTTTATAGGCCATTTGAAGTAATATTCTACCATTATTTGTTTATCAAAAATCCATTAGGCCTAAAACAAGATTCTCTTGTGTACTATTATAATATTCTACTGGAGTTAATGGGATATCAAATGTTTCTGAGATCACCTCTTGAGGTGTAGGTCAGATAGCTCTTAATAGCTTCCTTAATGTGCTTGTCCATTTATGGTTACCAGTAGTTTTTCTGGCTCATGGTTTAGTCAAATTAAATACTGTGGCTTGTAAAGAGGCTGGTAATATTGGTGAGTGGACAGTTTATTTATTTGTAAAATTTATTGGCCGTCCATCTTACCTCAGGGTAACTAGGCAGCTTACAATCATAGTTGGTATAACATATATGTTCAGAGTTATTATATAGCAGGAGCATCAAACTCAATTTCACTGAGGACCACATCAGCATTATTGTTGCCCTCAAAGGGCCAGTTAAGTGTACAGGTAGCTAGTCCTTGACTTATGACCACAGTTGAGTCCAAAATTTCTATTGTTAAATGAAACATTTGTTAAGTGAATTTTGCCCCATTTTACAACAGTTGTTAAATGAATCACTACAGTTGATAAGTTAATCTGACTTCCCCATTGATTTTGCTTATCAAAAGGTTGTAAAAGGGGATCACATGATCTTGGACACAGCAACGGTTATAAATATGAATCAGAGTCTGAATTTTGATCATGTGACCATGGGGATGCTGCAAAAGTTATGTGAAAAATAGTCATAAGTCTTTTTTCCAATGCTGTTGTAACTTTGAACAGTAACAAAATGAACTGTTGTAAGTCGAGGGCTACCTGTATACAGTCCTGGGCCTAACTTCCAAAATTAAGGTTTTGCAACACCCCAGATTAAAATAATTCTTCCAAGCTTTTGCATAATCTAAACATCATTGGGGAGGGGGAGATTTAATTAATCCACCATTTCCTTTCTGAGAAAGAGCCAAATTGCATTAGGAATTTTCATTGTGGCAGCCTTATGGGAAGCCAAAGGGGTACAGTGGCTCAGTGGCTAAGACACTGAGCTTGTCGATCAGAAAGGTTGGCAGTTTGACGGTTTGAATCCTTAGTGCCACATAATCGAATGAGCTCCTGTTTCTTGCCCCAGCTTCTGCCAACCTAGCAGTTTAAAAGAAACTAAAAAAAAATGCAAGTAGAAAAATAAGGACCAACTTGGTGGAAAGGTAACCTTTCTCCGTGTGCCTTTGGTGTTTAGTCATACTGGCCACATAAGTGCAGAATTGTCATCAGAAAATGCTGGCTCTTTGGCTTAGAAACAGAGATGAGCACCGCCCCCTAGAATCAGGAACATAGACTCAACTTGATATGACCATTTGCAGGAATGACAAGAATTGGGATGACAATGCCTTAATGAAGAGGCTTTTTTTAAAATTCAGGGCAACAAATCTCACATGAGATCACTGACAACAAGAACTGAACCTGCCTTTTGATTGGGCTCCTGCCTGGCTCCCCGCACAATCGTAGCCTCCTGCAAAATGAAGAGTGCAGTAACCTCAACCCTGCAATCCAGGAGTCAATTTGAAGGACCAAATGCACCTGGTCAGATAGACTTCCTTGTAAAGCCCAGCCAACAAGGAAGCAAAGCAGGGGCTGGATTCAGGAGGTGGAGAACAGAGCCTGTCCCCCTCCCACTAAGCGTGGTGGTGCTGTACTCAATACAGAAAGCAGCACTGACAAAATGCCTGGAAGCTGGTAGGCAGGCGGCGATGGCACCACACCAAACTCTGACAGCCTACTGCCTCTGCTCCTCCCACTCCCTCAACTGATCTTGTTGGTGATGCCTCCATTTTGGGGGCAGAGGCAGTAGCTCCTGGCAACTGTTGTATCTGGCTGGCACCTTTTTTTTCCTCCTCCTTTCTTCCCCCTCCCCCTTGTCCATAAAAACTATTGTGGCCTCCCAGCGCTCAAGCTCCTTGGATGCTGGGACCCTGCAGCCCCCGCTCCCTTCCCCTCCAGGCTTGCAGGCTTCCTGGGCAGGAGGAGAGGGAAGGGGCAGTGGGGCTCCTGCTGGTGCTGTCGCTGTGGGACAAGGTGAGGCAGATGGCGGGGCATGGGTGGCCTGGCAGTGCTGCTCTGAGATGCACAAGTGCAATGCAAGTGGGGTGAATTGAGCATGGACTCACATCCAGCTGGCTCTCATTGCCGGCAATGGGGCCAATGAGCTGCAGCTACTGCTGGCCACTATCAGCCCTCCAGTGCTCATTGTCTCCTATGTGCACATCCATGAGAAACACACAGCCAGGTGCGGGGGGGGGGCAGCCCCTCTTCTCCAGGGTGGCCCTGTGGGCCAGATCTAAACCCATTTCAGGTTGGATCTGCCCGTGTGTCTTGAGATTGACAGTCTGCTTTAGTCCTTTGATCTAAATCCCATCATAACACATTGTATTCTCCAGAAATTTTGCTAGAAAGGAAAGTGTGGTGATTAGGCTATAGTATAAAAATCCTGAAATAGATAGATAGATAGATAGATAGATAGATAGGCTGAAGGTTATCAATATGGCTGAATCAAAGAATGGCATCTTTATGAATGAATGGGTTCTTGGATTCCATGGCCAAATGCAGGTGCTTCCTTCACTTGCCATATCATGAGATGATGTGCAAGCAATAGCCTAGCCATTGAAAATACTGCTGCTCATGTTTTGACTGTCAATTATATGCTCCCTTTGGGCTTAGATATTTATCATCCCTACTGGAAAGAACAGCCCACTGGGAACCAAATTACAGATTGTCTTATTTTCTTCTGGGTTCTATATGTAAGCAGAACTGCTAAATTTTTAATTAAGGCAGTTGAGCTAAGAACCTGATACATTGAACAAATTGGGGTTCCCTTCAAAGGAGATTCATTTATCTGATTGGCCGATTCCTTGTATTACCACATATGTATTTTATCACTGTATTCTGGATTTAAATTATGTATTTTCTTTTATTTTATTGATAAGGTCACAAGACAAACTATTTTATTCTAAGTGAAGAATGAATGAATCACTGCCTTTCAGGGCAGTAATTATTAGCTCCTCCCTTAACAAAGTAACTGGCTCTTGGATTTTCAAATGCAGGTACTTACTGGTAAATCCAATCACCTATTGAGCAGGGTATCTGATCATCACTAGGTTTACTGCATGGTATTTGTTACTCTGCCTTCCCAGCCTTTGAATTATAGTTGCTGGTGAACCTAAAACTCTTTTGGCAGATCTCAAATAGGGCTTATCTACTGTGGTCTGCCGATTAGGGCATGGTTATAATGCAAACTCTATCATTCTCAAACAGGATTAAGAAGGAGTAAGATCTTATTACACAAGAAGTTGGCATTCACTAGCTGCAGCCTGAAGCTAAGGTGCCTAGCAATGCAACAAACTGAATATGGAAGAAGGCAACTTGAGAGAAGAACCAGTAACAAATTGCTATTCTCTCCTAGAACAGCTACCTTATTGGTACAGGTAGTCCTCGACTTATGATCATAATTGAGCCCAAAATTTCTGTTGCTAAGTGAAGACAGTTAAGTGAATTTTGCCCCATTTTACGATCTTTCTTGCCACAGTTGTTAAATGAATTACTGCAGTTAAGTTAGTAACACAGTTAAGTGAATCTGGCTTCCCCATTTATTTTGCTTGTCAGAAAGTCGCAAAAGGTGATCATATGATCCTGGGACATTGCAGCCATCATAAATATGAGTCAGTTGCCAAGCGTCTGAATTTTGATCACGTAACCATGGGAATGCTGCACTGATCACCGCCCCGAGTCCCTAGGGAGAGGAGGCGGTATATAAATCAAATAAAACCTAAACCTAAGTGTGAAAAATGATCATAAGTCACTTTTTTGGTGCTGTTGTAAACTTTGGTCACTAAATGGACTGTTGTAAGTCAAGGACCACCTGTATATCATTCTAGCCATCATAGTGTAATTCTCCCCTGTACTCCTGATGTTCCCATGATCTGCTCTAGCTAACAGCTGAGATCCTTAACAGTCCCATATGCTGTCTATAAAGGTTTACCTGGCTGTCTAGCCAAAGGCCATTTCTGTTGATAGCTACTGTGTCTCAACCACTCAAATAACAACATAGCTTCAGTTTTGCATTTATCATATTCCTTGGGCCCTTGCTTCCATTAGGGCTTCATAAGCCAAGGAAATATTCTCTGGTCTGTATCTGTAGGTCCTATACAGCCACTTTTCTCTTTCATACAATTCTCTAACAGCAAGCAATATCATAGGAGAAAGCATAGCAAAATCATGGGCAGCGATGGCCTGCACCTAGCCTTTTTCCTAATACATCCTTTAGGAAGCCAAAGGCTACAGTTGCAGCAATGATGGTGAAGACAAGTTTCTAATCAGCACTGTGTTGATTTGGTCTTCTTCCTTCTTCCATAACTTCAAATGACAACAATTGAAACAGCATCTCATCCTCAGTGATTGCAGTGATGCAGTAGTGATAGCGACAATTGTCCTGCCTTTTCAACAAGGGTGGAGAAAGGCACCAGGACTCTTACCTCTGTTAAACCTGTTGTCATAGGCCAGTGACCCATAAATTCTCCATTATGTTTGGCCCTGTTCTAACTTTAATTAATCTTTTAGCTTTTCTTCATTTGTTCCTCAGTTCTTTCACCAATCTTGTCATCTTTTTTCCCTTTTGTGTGTTTCTCCATATTCCTGCCTTTTTTATTCTATCTTGACGAAATTCCTTTCCATCTTACTGATGTCCCTTTCCCATGTTCCTCTGAATACCTTTGCTTTCTGGAAACTGCCTGCTTCTCATCACCACCTTCCTTCTTTGATCCAGTCTTTCATATACCTTCCTTCTCCACACACCTGCCTTCTGGTGATCAGAGAATTCAACAAGAATTCCAGATTATTATTATGCTTGCAAGCCTTAGTATTGTTTCTCATTGTTTTCTCTAACCCATTTCAGTACATTTGTGGAAATGTCAAGGTTAGCAAGTTGTTATTGACTATAAATGTAATAATAATATGGAAATATGTTTATGATTATTGAATTTTCTGCAACATGAAAAGGTTCTGAAGTGGCATACGATCACAAAACAAACTAGCAACTTCTTAAAATTATTTTTTTTCTTAATGTCCCTCATAGCACAAGATGCTAAAAAACACAATTCTTGGTTTCTTTTGTGTCAGTATAGCATAAGAGTGTTTGGAATTGTCCATTATTATAGAACAGTTTTTTGCTGATGACATCAAGAGAAATGAAGTAAAATTTTAGCAGTTATTTTAGAAATTATTTTATAATATACTTAATACAAGATAATTTTTTATTTACATTTTAAATGAAGGCTCGGTGAAATGATGTTAATGGCGATGTATTTAACAAAATTTGAATAATAATGAAATCCAGAAAGGATGAAAGATCTCTATGATACAGGTTTTGGCAATTCTCAGATAGCTTTCAGTAGGTTATTTTTATATTGTATATGTTTTTGAGGTACTATATATATTAAATTTTAACCTGTGGAGCTGTGGTACTTGAATTCATATACTTTTCTAATTGTACTTATTTAGCTATGTGTCAATCCTATTTACCACTCACCTTAGTAAGTGATCAGAGGCAGTATTTTCATCACTTTCATGTGGATTACATATCACATCCCCATCAGTGGCGTCTACTTCTTCATTAGCAAAAAATGTAATATTTACATATTTTAAATTGATTTAAGTTCCTGGCTACATTAATTTGCTTAGGATGTTATCTCAAGATGAAATTTTTTGCAATGTGACAGGATGCACAGACTGGGAACCCTTTGATAACTCAACTTTGATTCTTATACCTCAGCTCTGTAATATAGGAAAATATAGGACTGGAAGAGGTCTTCTAGTCCAACCCCCTGCCCAAGGCAGGATTCTTGGACAAGTGATTGTCTAATCTTTTCTTGAAAATCTCAATAGGTGAAATGAAAGAAGAAATTGGTACTGCCAGTACAGTTTTTGGGTCATTCATCTGGTACTTATAGGCAACATTACCATGATATACTAAAATGAGAATGTTTTATTATTTACGTGCTAGTGTTATTATACAGGGTTGAATCTGGGCTATAGTCAGAGATCCATCTTAATAGGATCCTTGAAATCTCAGATGTTGAGCTATTTGCAGAATGAATTCAATTTGCTACCTATATAAATAAACTGGAGAAATAATTCTATAGATAAAGAATTCAGGGCAGAGCCCCAAGGAAAGCCTAAATGAGGCAAATTGAAACTGAAGTAGTCCATGGTAAACTGGATTTGAATCAAGGGTTAATTCAATTATTTTTGGAACACACTGTATACCCTAGGACAGTGGTGGTGAACATTTTACTTACCAAGTGCCGGAAAGTATGTGCTTTGCGCGTGCCATCCACACTTATTTGCGGCTCTTCCACATGTACTGCGTGTGCAACCGCACCATTTGTGCATGCATGCAGGCACTCATGCACACATGAGCAATCGTGTGTGCATGTGCAGGAGAGCTCCAAAGACCAGCTGGATTTCCTGCTGAAATCGGATGCCCAAAGACCAGCTGGGTCTCTGCAATCATGCATGCATGCATGTGCGATTGAATGCACATGCTCAGCTGGAGCTAAGATGGCCAACAGCTTGTGTGCCCAGCAAGATGCTCTGCGTGCCAGCTGTGACACCCATGCCATAGGTTTACCATCACAGCACTAGGAGAGTCCTATTCTGAAGAATAAATGGCTTTATTATTTATTTATCTATCTATCTATCTATCTATCTATCTATCTATTATGTCATCATTATACTTTTAAAAGATCATCCTTAAAATATCAAATAATTTTGGATACATTATATCCACAATTATTTGATATGCTTAATATTTAGCATGTATGTCTAAAATGTGTTTCTATGCCCCAAACTTCAGGAATCACATCAAGAGATGGGAACCTTAACAAATTCACAAAGAGTTTATGCTATTTGGTTCCAAAATAATTCAATCAATAGCGGAGCTCTTTTCTGTGCAAGATTCGTTTTTCTCTTGGCCTCATGCTTTCTATATTCTATATTCTTGGAAGGGTGGTATAGGAAGAATCTGGGCATTTCATTAGTTTTGCCCAAAATTTGGTTCCATTTAGATAGCAGTTTCTCACAGTTGGAGGAAATGTATTTCCATTAGTAAGATTCCCAAGTGGTACTTAAAATTCTGGCGTAGTGATTAGTGCATTCATCTATGAGATGGGAAACTATGGCCCCTTTATGACTTATGGATATTCCTGAGCTTGGCTGGCTCAGGAATTCTGGCAGTTAAAGTCCACAAATCATAAAAGGTCATAGTTTCTCACCCGATACTACCAGTTGAGATAGAAAACAAACTAGGAGTGTTCAGCAGTTGCATTCAAGGACTAAAACAATCATATGAACTTCAGTAGCCAGTTCATATGGATCAGTTTCCACTCCTATTTGAAAGGAAAAAAGGATTCTTTGTCTTTTTAGAACCCAAGCAGAGAAAGACTAGTGTTCTTTTTTTTATCATACACCTGCTAAAAATAAGCAGCATAAACAATATATGGTTAAAAAGTAAAACCTCCAATGCTTTCAAGAAATGTTGGGGCCACAGTGGCTCACGTGATAGGACACTGGGCTTATGCACCGCTACGGTTGGCAGCTTGGTGGTTCAATTCCCATGAGCACAGGGCTGTCTCAACAGCATTACGGGCCCCGGGCAAAGCAGTGTACTGGGGCCTCTACAACAACTACTCACAGGAATAAAAATGTAAATGGTTGGTAAAATTAAACATGTATTTATTTTATTGGTCCCTATGCTCGTGGGGCCCACAGGCAAGTGCCCGTAAGGCCCATGTGTTAAGACAGCCCTGCGTGAGCAAATAAACCTTGTAGGGACAAGAAAGCAGCCTCTCCCAATTGCCTACTGGCACTCAGGTGTCCTGTGGGTAAAGATAACACCACCCAAAAAAATTCACAGAAGCAGCCAGCCACTGTAATCCCTGGCTAACACGTCTCATATGCTAAATAAATAAAATAAATTCCAAGAAATGGTTGGATTTTTGGAATAAAAGAGAAGAGAAAGATGCATTTTATTTAGTTAAGAAGTTGATCTTAATCAAAGCAGGGGGGAAACAAACTATCTAGTGCAGAGCAAATAGCACCAAGTCAGGCAACATAACACAGAACAGCAAAGCAACTTATTCAATAATACTCAGCTCTAGAATATTGCATGAATTATAGGACCCTATTATCTTGTTGCCATTTATGTTTTAACCTCCTTGCTCTTCCATTTTGATTCAAGTTCCTAGTAATGGTGTATTTTCCCCATAATAATACAAGTGTTATCCTCTTACCAAACAATGAGGGTGGGAATTTTCTTAGTTTAGTTGTGAATGAGATATTGTTGAAAACAAGCAGCTATTTATATATTGGACCCAAACAGATCTACCTCTCTTATGCACATATTTTATTAAAAACTTTTATCAATTCCATTATTTTTTTTCTCTTATCCTGTTCACTAGTTTCCCTGTTTGTTTGGTTTATTAAAAAAGGTTTTTTGAGATTAGTGGCAGCAGTTGTCTGTTTTCAGGTTTCTAATATGGAATTGCAGTAAGAAAACAGCAATATACAACATTAATTATATCAGTAGTTATTCATGAAATTGAAATTTAGGAATAATTTTCCATCCTTTCCAGGGATGCCTTTTTTGAATATAGGAATATACCAATTAAAGATGTGGAAATGAATACAGAGATTATTTTATTAAAGATTCTATATACATTTCCGAATCATTTATATTACTTTATTACTACCACACAACATTTTTTCTACCAAGATTGTGCTAAAATAGACCTCTGTATTTATTGCCACATTTTCAGAACTATCCCACCAATGCCTGTTCACTATTTCAGTAATTTTTAGAGACGGGTCATACCATTTTAGGGGAGGCAGAATTATTTCTGCATATCTGTTAGACTATCATGTTGGTTATGAAGGCATTTGGTGGAGAAACAAAAACTAACACACACACACACACACACACATCATTTTCTATTTATAGTTTCCTCTTTTTTTGTGAGAGTAAGACATTTGGGTAAAATCAAAATAGCAGCTGTCTGATTTAATCAGGAATCAGTGAGTTGCTTTCTTTTAAAATTTGTGTCCTGTCTTCAGTATGAGGAAAAATCTCTTCTTTTGATTGAATCTTCTCGTTGAATTTGGGCTTAATTCCTACCATTTGATGGAACCTTAACATGGTGAGTTCTGGTTCCAGCAACAATACATATAATTAGGCAGAAACTGAATTAAATCACTGAAGTTGATAGTGGTATACTCCTGGGTACAGGAATCTAGGAGACCTCTTTTCCTTGTTTATGCAAGTCAAGCCCTGTAGACCAATCACAATATATTTTATTAACTAATGCTGTTTTCAGAAAGAAAATTTCCGTACTTATGAATGTTCAAAGATCATGCTTCAAATGAGTAAAGTGTTTAGAAGAAATTGGAAACCAATTTGAACATTTAGAATAAATTCTCTAAGGGTACTAACTTTTGGTATACTTAGTATATTTAAGAGTTTCCTGGAAATATGGGAAGGCTGTTGCAGCAATAAATACAAATTGGCTGTCAATCTGTGTTTGTTTTGATACTGTTATGATATTGTGTTTTTAATGTTGGTTTGTTGGCCAGAATCATGATATTGATAATGAGCAGCCATAGCAACTTAAATCAATAAATAAAATGAGAAGCAATTCAACATTAGAGACAAGACTTGCCCACCTTGATATAAAGAGAACTAAAAGGTCAGAGTTACAGATATGGAAAAATTGAATAATGTTGGAAGTTGTAATTACACAACTGGGGGAGTAGCAATGGATAATGGATTATCCCTTGCTACTCTAGAAAAAAAACACAATTTATTTTTTCTTATTTCTCCAAATATCCTACTTTGAGTAAGATCTGAATTTTAAATATGTGAAATTACAGTATTTTCCTCTGGACACATAGATATAACAGAGCATGTGGTTCTCCAGTGCCTGTATTACAGAGACGTTTGTTCTAGTATTGTAACGTCTCTGTTACTGCATAAATACCCAGGGCACACAGGACAATTCTATATCTCCTTGCTGATTTCAGATACCAACCCTGCTACAACATACAGGGTTGCACAGCAGCGCTTATATGTGCAAATTGATGATCTGTTCCATGAACTAGATTTAATCTAGTTCATGAAACTAGATTCACATCCTGGACATAAACTGCTTCAGCTCCACTCCTCAGGACGCTGCTATAAGACATTGCATGTCAAAATAACTAGACACAGAGACAGTTTTTTTCCCTTGTTAGGGAAGGTATTCATTCTGCTGAATACCTAATTTAGGGTGACCAACCGTCCTCTTTTGGCCGGACATGTCCTCTTTTTACGTCCAGTCCGGGGCGTC
>JAEANM010008123.1:0-17220 GCA_017656035.1 Myanophis thanlyinensis | reverse complement strand
TTTTATTTGCTGTGAACCGCCCCGAGTCCTTGCGGAGATGGGGCGGTATATAAATTTAATAAAATAAATAAATAAAGGCTACCTGTATATCTTACATAGTTTCCCCTTGTCACTTACCATTCTTTTAAGTGTCTTAAGTGTCTACTACTTCCTCTCTTGTTCTCTCTTTGCAGCAGGATTCAGAAACATTTTCTGTACTGAGTAATGGCCTGACATCTGCCTTACCAAATCAGGTATATCTTTATTGTTTAAACAGTGGAATTGATATAATGGATAACATGTTTTCTTGCTTGTGTGAACATAATTTGTTATGTAATTTAATTAAAAAAGTGGATTAAAAAAGGCAAGAGGTGTAGATATAGCAAAATGTTGTGTTGATGAAGTGCTGCATCATCCATCTGAAGAGCATCTTAATGTTCCCCATTTAGAAGTATGCAGCTAGCCAAAGTTTCCAGACATCCTTGTGGACAAGAATCTCAGAGGGAGAGTGAGCTATGTTTATTTTTTTATTTATTTAAAACAGTTATATGTCCACTCATTTTAAAAGTAGTCTCTGGATAACTCACAACCAAATATACATAATTGCATATATCTGCATTTTAATTTTCTAAATAATTTCTGAACCTTTAAAAATTTTAAAGTTATTAAAACTGAAGGTATTTAAGAGATGGTTAACACCATCTTAGTCTTTATGAGATTAACTCTGGCTTTGATTTGAAGGGAAAAATATCCTTTTAAGAGCTGGTTTTTTGCTTTTCACTTTTTCTGAAAAATAACACTAAGGCTTCAGGCCCAAGTACAGTTCTTGATGACTACAGGGAGTTCTTGACTTATGACCAATCAGTTGGCACTCAAAAAGTGACTTGTGACTGATCCTTACACTTAACAACTGTCACAACAACCCTGTGGTCACATGATCAAAATTCAGGTGTTCTAGAGTAACATGATTGTCATTTGGAACCTTTCCAGGGGGCTTCCGGCAAGCATACATTGAGAGAAGCCAGATTCACATAATAACCATGGTGATTTGATGAACAACCACAGCAAAAAAGGGTATAGATCAGAGGTGACTCGTGTAATAACTGCATCACTTAGCAACCGAAGTTCTGGTCCCATTTGTAGTCATAAGTTGAGGACTACCTACAGATCTTATAGCAATAGAGTAATTTGGGAAGAATTGATTTCTCCTATTGTTTTTAATGAGAATTTGTTACAATTACTTAAGTTTTCTTTTCAAGGCACGGTCTAGACATATATATGAATAGCAGTTAACTATGTTTTAGTTTAATTGAGATGCAAATGGGAAATCTTTGAGAATGAGTATCTGCTGTCCTGAATGAAAGATGGATAAAATGAAATAGTAAAATAGAATTAAATTTGTAATAGTAAGCTTACCTTGAAAAGGTGAATGTTTCAAATCTGGCCTTTTAAAAGCCCACTTAGTTTACACAACGTGGCTCCATCTGTTGTCCCTTGGATAGTACTTTGGTAGATTTCACTGCCACTGGTCTTCCAGACCGTGTCTGTTCCCATAATGTTAATGTGTAAAGAGAAAGGCCTCCTATATGATTGTCTTTTTGATAAATTAGAGTTAAAAATGGAAATAATTAAATCATTGATGTAGTGCAATCTTTGCCCTTTTATCATAAAAACATACAATTAGTGTTCAGCTATTCTTCTCTTTAAAAGAGAAATCAATCTTATTTTTATTTATTTTTATTTATTAGAATTTGTCAAACAATAACAGTAAAAATGGATACAAGAATAAGAAAATAAGAAAATCCAATGACAGGGACGATAGGCATATCCATGCTCTTATGCACGCCCCCTGACTTGTAAGAGAGAAAAAGTTTTCTGCTTTCTAAATATTATTGACTACCGGTGAAAGTCAGAACGAATTCCTGCAGTTTTCTAGGTAACATTTTCAGAGTACTGCCTTCTTCCTAGGGTTGAGAAAGACCTAAATGTCAGTGATTAGAAGCCTAGAGCCCTGTCCTATTAGAAAGATGGCAGTCTCATATATTAAAAAGAAAAGAATAAACTATTTGAGGGTAATCCAACTGAAAGATAACAAAGGATGGATTTCACCATACATAATTCAAGTGTTAAGAATATATGAATGCCCACTTATTCTTCTATTAGCTGGATATACAATCTTCCTCCAGAGAGGTTAAGAATAAGTAATTATTGCTGTTTTCAGAAGAAGTTTGTTGTATGGAATGGTGATGGCTGACTCTTGTAATAATAAAAAATCGGTTCTGCAGAATTCTTGATTATCATACGATCCAGCCAATCACAAAGGTACAACTCTCATTCTGAAACATTTTTCATAGGGAATTCAATCTTGCATTTCTATAGATCTAGATTAGTTCTTTATAAAAATTGGAAAAAGAAACTGAATTTGGTCTAAAGAGATTTTTTTTTCCTATTGCAGACCAATGGATTAGGCTCCATAGATGACATTGAAACAGGTAATGAAGGCATTTATGCTTGTTTGATTCATAGTTATTCCCACAACCACCCTAAAATGGAACAAGAGGTTTTGCTTTCAGAAAGAAATCTTCAAAATATTTAATTGTCAGCTTAATTGGTCACTAAGGCATCTAACAGGAATAGCAGGAAATACCTGCGAAAAGATGAATCCTTTGTTTTTGAGAAGTCAACACAGTTCTTTCAATTGTTCTCACTGATGCAACCAATAAAGGCTGAAGTTTATAAATGTGAATAGTGACAATGGTAGAGCCATTGCTAGAAACATCTGCCCATTCTGATCACATCTGTATAAGAATGGTTTGTAATTCTGAAAAATGTGTTTGAAGTTTCTATAATTTTAGCAATAAGCTAATGAAGAATCTTTTCACAAAGATGAACAGCTTGTTTTGAATATGAGAGATTAGTTGAGCAGTAGAGGTAATATTCTGCACTCAGAATGTTCTGTAGATGGTATAAGCATCTCTCTCTGAGAGACACAAACATCTGTCTCTGGAGAGCAGCTACTACTCAGAATAGTCAATGCTAAGATATGCAAATTTACTATTTTACATTTGCTTTGTATTTTCTCTCTTGAATGCAATGTATGTAAGGGTGGTTCTTAGCTGTAATCTCATATGTCATCTTCCAGATAGCTCTGTGGTCCTTCAGTGCATCGTTTCTCCTAGTGCTCCTTCTATTATTGCCAGCAAAGCCAATGCCTTTTCATCAACTGACTTGGATACGAAAAGTTTGCGAACATCACTCCCTGCAACTAACCTGCTCCCTTCTACAGATGTTGCATCTATACCAGAGTCTGACAGTGTAGACGACTTCACTGAAGGAGAAGTTCTTGGAGATGAACTGGACTCATTTCTGGATTCTATTGCAGATGGGTCTCAGTACCCACTAGTAAGAGTGACTTTTGTAGATTCTCCTCTGTTTTAGTCACTACTGTCTTTCCTCTTCATCTTAATAATTACAGGATTTATTTAGTACTTTCCATATTCAACCCTCCATTACTGCTTTTTAAACTTCTCCCTTCTAAGTAATGGAGGACATTTATGATGTGTGTTACATAATGATACAGGGAATTGTTCATTATCACAGAGAAGGAACTAATGCAATCTTAGTATTTGCAATTGTCTAAATAAGGATAAGGAATTGAAGACTTTAAGATTATATAGTTCCACTCCTTAACTCCCACTTTTTGCAAATGTGCAATTAATCTTATGATCACAATTGGCCCCAGAGCTTCTGTCACTAACTGATAATGGTTATAAAGCATGATGTCATGAGACAGCTTTATTAACAAAGGCAGTCCCAGTTGCTATTGTAACTCCAGACACATGGGTCATTAAGCAGGAAGCAGAGGGAATTCCAAATAAGCGCAGGAATGGGGGAGGTCTGGAACAGGTTGCATGTGTATTTAGGGAGGTTGCTGCAACCTGAGGCGCAACCTCAGGGAGACCTGAGAAAAGAGGATGTGAGAGGCTGGGGAAAGAATATGCTTCTTGGCTGCCACACCCTGGGAAGTCTCAGCAGCACAGTGCTAAGTAGCCCCACCCCAGGAAGCACAAAGGAGCTTCTTGGCATGCTGTGGCTCTGGGGTTGTCAGAAGTCCCTGAGCTTCAGTGCAGTGCCATTCATGAGACTGTAAAAGAATGGACAGAACTGGTTAAAAGTTCTTAGGGCTTCCTAGTAACATTTTCCCCATTTCCCAAATTGTATTTAAAAGGGACCTCTGATATCTGGTATAAGGAAATTCATCACTTAATGGTAGAACACAACTGCGTTTGCATACAAAAATTGCAGGTTTTCAATCCCTAACACATCTCAGCCATATTAAAAATAGTAAAATTTGGACAAACGTAATAGATTAGCTAGCTAAATCTTTTGGAGCTCAGGCTCAAGTTTTTTTTTCACTGCCAAAAGGATGCCATAATAGTGATTGTTGTCCATATATTCTTCTTCATTTGAGCTGATCTGTCTCCAGTCTATTGCAGTTCCTATAAAAATGATCTGGAGTAGCTTACTGGTTGGATAGATGTTCAAGCGAATTGTTTTTTTGCTGATCTTTTCCTTGCTTTACTATGACTTTCCAAACCCCACTGGGATAGTTGGGCTATTGTGTGCTTGGTTCCCTTTGTTCAAGTATGCTACTTATTTCAAGGTTGCCCTGAATGCCTAGTTAACTTTAATC
This sequence comes from Myanophis thanlyinensis, assembly GCA_017656035.1. Lineage (NCBI taxonomy): Eukaryota > Metazoa > Chordata > Lepidosauria > Squamata > Homalopsidae > Myanophis > Myanophis thanlyinensis. The sequence continues at coordinate 12,548 of JAEANM010008123.1, read as the reverse complement.
ATGGTTAAATTGATGCCAGAATAACCATAATCTTTTGTAGAGCTATACTTTATATTCAAAGACAAAAGAGGTTTCAGACTGTGCAGGGTCCTTAATGTAGCATTAGTCTGCAACTCTTTAAAGCAGTTGTACTTTTTTTTTAAGATTGCGCAACCACCCTTCAAAGTTGTTCCTCTATCATTAGAAAAAGACACAACTAGTTAAGGAGTTACAGGCAGGTTATGCTCCATACACTCAGAAACACCCTTTTGCCTTGAGCACTGCTTCTTACAACCCCAGAGCACACCCTAAGTCTTAAATAGCATTTCAGAAGCATTTGCTTAGTCAGTGCTTGATGTTGCTGCGACATTGGAAAAAAAATTGCAGACTAATTTTAGAGTGAACTGGTTCCCTGTGACATTCTGACTACATCCTATCTTGCTTCACAGAGATGGTGGTGTCAAGGTGAATCTGTCATAAAGTTCAGTATGTCTGGAAACGTAAAGTAGGAAAGTCTGAAATAATGTTTTAACTCCTCCCCTTTAATCATAACACATTTTTTTTCCCCCAAAGTCTCTTGTCCGTGGTGCCATTCCTGCCAGTCTGCCGAGTGAGGTGCCCCAGCTCATCCCTGTATTTCCAGGTGGCACTCCACTTCTTCCTCCTGTGGTGACCGCTAACATTCCAGTCTCCACACCACTGCCACCTGCCTCCTTTGGCCTAGTGATGGACACTACAAAGCAACTCACTTCTTCATCTGTTCTGGATACCTTTGAAACACCAGTTGGGGGCAGTGGCACATCTCCTTTGGATTCACTGGATTCACTAGATCTGCTCCCATACACAGAGTCTCGGCTGGATATGTTAGATGCTTTTGGAACCAATAGAGGATCATTGGATGCTTTAGATACCTTTACTGTTGGTAGGTATGGAGACTATTTAAGTAATGTTAGCTTGTGACACAGGAAGAACCAGTTCAGTATAGTGATTAAAGTGCTTGCCTAGAAACCAGAAGACTATGAATTCATGTAAGACAGTGATTTCCAAACTTGCTGGCTTAGTGGACCAGTGGAGGCGGCATTTTGTGTATGTGCACATGCTGTTTTCACACGTGCAGCACTTGCCCACCACTTCCGCGAACCAGGGTTGGGGACCTCTGATCTAAGGCATGAAATTGTGACTCTGGGCCACACAGTCTCTCAGCCCAACCCACTTTACAGGGTTCTTGTGGAGAAAAAGAGGAGGAGGAAGGAATATTGTGCATGTTTGCTGCCTTGAGTTACTTATAAAGTAATAAAGGCATGATAAAAACATTAATAAAGAGTACTTCTGCATCAGTATTTCATAAGGAGAATGGCATTTCTGTGTCCTGATCGGTCCCTCCATTGTTGTTTATAGTTTATGGTTCCTACTCTTTATTAATACATTGTTTTAGTGATTATAAAATGTGTCATTTTGTATAATTCTATTGTGGTTGATGTTAAAAGTGTTGAATAGTAGCTTTAGGAGATCCATTGTTTAGATCAATGGTCCCAAATTTTTCCGGCTTTGTGGACTGGCAGCAGTCATGGCAGGGAGAGAATGTATCAAGCTGTGAGTAGAGGTTTCTTTTGCTGAGGCTACGTATATCTCCCAGGATTGTCTACCATTGACCGTGCTGACTAGAACCCTAGTTGTTGTTCAGCAGAGTTTCACTCAATGCATGGCAATACATTTCTCTCTAGAACATCAACAGTGGAAGAATCAAGGCCAAAGCTTGGATAAATAAATTACTCTTATGGCAGATAAAAGAAACCCTAATAATGAAGATCAGCCATTGATGATTCTAGGAGTCCATCCCACTGTATGTGAGAAAATTTAAATATCACAACTCCTTCCCTCACCTTATGTGGGAATAGATTTCCTGCTACTCGTTTTTTGGGACTTGGATATGAAAGTCATTTGCATTCTTTTCATCATGATCCTTTGTAGTTTCAAGCTATTGGGTTTCAGCCCTAAATATATGTGAAATTTGAGAAGTACAAAAAAGGGCTTATGTGTAATACTGCTTCCATAATTGACAGGACATTGCATAATTGACATTCAAATCTTAATTTTTTTTCTCCCACTCTTTAGATGAAATCACCCAAGAATCCCGCCAACCTGCTGGAATTCAAAAGTCACTACCATTGGTGAGTAACCTTTTCCCTTGATTGAGAAGAAGAGAAATGCCTATTAACTGTTTTCATCCAGTTCCTCAACTTGATTAGCAAAATATTGCTGTACTTCCATTTTTTTTTAAACTTCACTTCTCAGTCTACTCAAAAGATTCTGTGTTGGAGTGATCATAAATTAGCTGAGTGATTTGACATTGGATGTGTAAAGGAACAATTTTCTTTTGGGTCTAAATCTGACATGCCCCTGTGGAGTCAGAGGATGAGCTGAAATGGGAGTCAGCAGAGATTCCATTGGCCTTGGGGGAAATTGGGGAAGGGCAGAGTCAGTCTGGGCAAGGATTGCCTGAAGTAGTAGAGCCTGCAGACAGGAAAAGCTCAGGAGACAAGCAAGGATTACCCCCTCCCTATCCAAGAAGGCGTAACCAATGTAGATCGAACTGGCTACGAGAGAGGAGAGTGCCCTGCCCCCTCTCACAAGGCACACCTGGAGACTGAGAGATAAGGAGGGGCTGGTGGAAGGGCATTTGTCGGGAGCAAATGTTGAGCCAGTCGAGCCTCGTGTGAAATTTCCAAAGCCTTGGAGTTTTCTGTGATCTGTTTTGTGGGGGTTGCCCGGGTTGCCTGCTTCACTGAAACTGGCCCTGGTTGCTGTGTGGCTAATCTTGCTCACTGGACTATTTGTAGCCAGAGGCTTCTGAAGATGTGTGGGAGAGCTTTGCTTGAGAACTGGTATTGACTGTGGGAATGGTTTGGGGGCACAGTTGGAGCAATAAAGGGAAGTTGGACTGGTTCTCTGGGTGTGTTGCTTTTGTGCCATACCCAGGGTTATCACAAATCCATTTTATGACTGAACAAATGAAATTCAAAACCTTGCAGAAGGGGGATGTATATCTGTTGTTATAAGAAAAATGCTGCTTATTTTAATATTTGCCAGTATTTTCACAAGCTCCTTTTCTGTGACATGCTACATGTTGAAAATGAAGCAGATTAAGTTGCTCATTATTGCTACAGGTAGTCTTCAACTTAACAACAGTTCATTTACTAACCATTTGAAGTTACAATGGCACTGAAAAAGTGCCATTTATAACCATTTTTCACACTTATGACCATTGCAGCATCCCTGTGGGTCATGTGATCAAAATTCAGATGCTTGGCAACTGGTTCATATTTATGAAGGTTGCAGTGTCCCAGGGCCACATGATCACATTTTGCGATGTTCTGACAGGCAAATTCAATGGGGAAGACAGAGTCACTTAACAGTCGTGTTACTAACAACAACTGCTGTGATTCACTTAATAACCATGGCAAGAAAGGTGTAAAATGGGGTAAAACTTAATTGTCTCATTTAGCAACAGAAATTTCGGGTTCAATTGCGATCGTAAGTTAAAGATTACCTTTATTTTTGTTCATTTTGTTTGTTTGAAAAATGAAGAACCCTGGGGAATGGTAGAATAGTAGAGGCTGCTGATCTCTAAGGAAGCTTATTTTATTGTCTTTTTCAGGCAAACCAAACTGGGCCAAGCACCCATACCACAGTACCCAAAGTTGTAGAGTTGCTTATGTCTCAGCCAGAATTGGTGATATCCAACACAACTCTGCTTGTGAAGAATCCCTTGGTGTCCACTCACATCTTCAAACAGGCCTGTCACATCTGCTATCCCAAAACAGGTCATCTGCTTATGATGAAGATGGCCTCAAATGTTTAGCAAAACTGCACTCTTGTTAATATTGTCCTCTTTTATAGGTCCCAAAGCTGGGGATTATACATATCGAGAAGGCCTGGAACATAAGTGCAAGCGAGATATACTGCTGGGCAGGCGTCGTATATCAGAAGATAAAACCTGGAAGAGAATTCGCCCACGTCCAACCAAGACAAACTTTGTGGGATCCTATTATCTATGCAAAGGTGAATTGAAGAAAGAGGAGAATGTAATAAAATGCAGACTGTTTCATGCAGGAGGAAAAGTTCTGTGCAGGGTGGGCTGAAAAATGTGAGGGTAATACATTTAATTTTTGTCTACTTACTTAATCACTGTGTTTACTGATTGTAGGGATTTATAAAACTCCCTTAAAATTTATATATCCTCATGCTAGTGTTAAAATGCATAATGAGAATGAGAACATTCGGGAAATATTCCACTGACTGCTCATCTAATGGTCATGGTGAGATTTTTTTCCTCACTGAAAGTAAATACAAACAATAGTAAATAGTCAATTGTTTGTTGCCCTTGCATGATGATGCAAGGACTGACGCTGGTGAAATGGGAACCAACAATTCCCAGGTGTGACAGAACCATTGTAAATATTCAACAGGGACCTCCAAATCAAAAGGCTAGGAAAAGAACGGCCAAAAGTCTGACTCAAAAGGTGGGAGGAAAAGTCTTAGGATTTAAACCCTAAGAGCTGACACATATGTATAGGACTTGATTTCTGTGTTCTGCAGTATTTTTAATTAATTTATTTGTACCCCGCGTTTAATATTTTTACAAATAACTCAAGGTGGAAAACACACGTAATATCCCTCGCTCCCTCCTATTTGCCTCCACAGTAACAGCCCTGTGAGGTGGGTTGAGCTGAGAGAGAGCGACTAGCCCAAGATCACCCAGCTGGGTTTCATAGCTAAGGTGGGATTTGAACTTACGATCTCCCAGTTTCTAGCCTGGTGCCTTAATCATTAGACCCAACTAGTTCTATGGTACAGATCTTCTGTTTGTATAAAACATAATTCTTGTTTGCAGTAAAACAGCTTCTCTACATGGGTGAAAACAGCTTCTGCTTACTGAATGCAAGATTGAATTCTAGGAGAATAAAGGTTTATTGCTGTGTTTGATATGAAATCTAGCAAATGTCAACATACGGTACATTTGCCTGAGGCAACCAATTTGTGTGTCTCAGTGTAGAGTAGGCTCTGCTGCCATTAAATCAATTCTTGCTTAGTCAAGAGGAGCTGAATAAAAGTAGACCTCGACTTACAGCAATTTGTTTAGTGACCGTCCAAAGTTACAATGGCATTGAAACAAGTGACATAACCATTTTACAAACATATGACTTGCATGACTTATGAACGTATGACTTCCCCATTGTCATGTGATCAAGCAGTCAATGGGGAAGCCAGATTCACTTAAGAACTGTGTTAATAACTTAACAACTGCAGTTATTAATTTAACAACTAGAAAGATTGTAAAATGGGGCAAAACTCAGTTATCTTGCTTAGCAATAGAAATTCTGGGCTCAATTGTGATCATAAGTCGAGGACTATCTGTAGTAATATCTTCAGTAAATTTCATTATGGTCTTCTTTCATGAACTTTTCAGTTTCTCTTTATCAATTTGTGAATCTTGGGAAAGGAGAGAAGGAAACAGTGTAAGGGATAGCAAGAGAACCTTAGTTCTGATTCTAGCCTCCACTCTATGTTTGTTGCTTTGTAGATATGCTTAACAAGCAGGATTGTAAGTACGGGGATAACTGCACCTTCGCGTACCACCAGGAGGAGATCGATGTATGGACCGAGGAACGAAAGGGCACACTCAATCGTGACCTCTTGTTTGATCCACTGGGTGGGATCAAGCGAGGTAACCTGACTATTACCAAGATCCTGAAAGAACACCAGGGCATATTCACCTTTCTTTGTGAGGTATGAAATAGACAATACAGATATACAAGATTGTATTTTCATGATATTGTCCACTGTGCCTTTACTAATTGCTTACTGGATTACATCAAACTGCCCAAAGCCACTTTTGGACATGTGGGTTTTGAAGGTAATCATCACAAGCTCACTCACTGTCATATTTAAATTGAGGTTTGAATAGAAAATACTTCTGTGAGATTAAGTGACATTATTTCTGTCCATGAAAGTTTATGGTCAGCCTAGGAAAGCAATCATAGTTGAAGAATTCTTTAGCTTGCCTGTGGAACAAGCATGTATTTGTTTTTTAAGTGACTGGGCAGAGAACCATTAAGTGGTTCATGCATTACTATAAGTTACAACTTGCTGAATAAATCAGACTGGTTGGAAAAACATACTATGCAATATAGGTGTATTCTCACAACACACTATACACATTACTAAATCCCAAACAAATGATGCCTTGAGATTGAGTGTTATATTTGGCTTTAGAAGACCTGTTGTTTTTTACTGTGAAGCTGTTTTGAGCTATCATGTTTGCACATGAGAGAATTAGAAAAGATATAGCTAATACTGAGACGATAGGAATAACAATCAAAATAATAGATACATTGATTGAAAATGATGAACTCCTGAACTGGTGATGGGTGATGGGAATCTGATGTCCAGAGGCCGCCGACAAGTGATCACCGAAGATCAACTGGCTGGTGGGGAAATCCCATGGTCTCCCCAAAAGGTCGGCTGGTGGGTGGGTGAGCGGGCTGCCCTCCTCCTTCAATCCAGTCCTTCCCTGCCTCCAGTAGCACTCTGCTGACAAAAAATGGGGCCTCCTGGGGCCTCCGCATATCCTGTTTTTGGCTTTTCTGGCCTCCAGAAGCACTCTGTTGGCCAAAAACAAGCCTGTTTGTGACACCTGAGGCCCCACGTGATCTGTTTTTGGCTGGCAGAGTGAGGGAGCTGGGGAGGCCAAAAGTGGGCCTGTTTTGGGCCTCCTGGCACCTCCACATGTCCCGTTTTTGGCCTCCCTGACCTCCAGAAGACGAGTCGGGGCTGGCGGGTAAGCAGAGCAATGTGGGTGGGGCAGCCTCGTGGTCCTACATGGGCCAGATTAATTGCTTTGGAGGGACGTATCTGACCCGCAAGACGTAGTTTGAAGTAAAGTGATAGAGAAGCAAATTCTGACTTAGAAAAGTGCTTGTAATACTAAAAACAGTTGTATCAGTGAAATTAGTTACTTATAGAAGTGATGAAATTCCCTTCTGGATGCCTTCAAGCAGAATGTAGACATCTGTTAGAGATACTGAGCAGAATCTAGGATCAGTGACAAGAATGACACTGATTCTGAGCTAGAGCCTCCAAGTGTCAGTTTTTATATGTAAAATAATCTATAATCAAGAATTGGAGGGAAATGTATATTCTTGTAGGCAAAAATGGAAGGATATTGAAAGAAAATGTCATTGTCTTTTTTATAAATATGTAGAGCAAAAAAGTCTAAACTGTTATTTTTATATATATCTTATATTTTCTTATATTTATTGTACTTACTTATATACATTTATATATGTTTGCAGATCTGTTTTGATAGCAAACCTCGAATAATCAGCAAAGGGATCAAGGACTCTCCGGCAGTGTGTTCCAACCTAGCTGCAAAACATAGTTTTTATGATAATAAGTAAGTGTGTTTGACCTGTCTTCGGCCAGTAATATGTAACTGTTTATAAAAGGCATACAGAGCTGCAAAGTCACAATTACATTTCTTCTATAAAAAGAACAGTGTTACGCTATTTTGTAGGAATGTTGAAAAGATTACTCATTCCTGATTCCATAGACATTATTTCAATGGTTATGTTGAGCTGCTGTGATTACTAGCTGGTAGTTTGAAGTAGCTCCATACAGCTATGCCTATTTTAATCATCACACCAAACAGCTTTAATTTGGTTGAAATACAGTTTCCAAGAGGCTACTAATCCTTAAGCATCTTACTAATTTTTTAAGATATATTTCATTTGCTTCCAGTGCATTTTCTCACAATCTATTTTCCAATACCCTGAAACAAATAATTTGTCATTTAAAGTATAAATATGTTTAAGGGACTAAAACCCAACAGCAACTTTAAAAAAAAATCAATTCTCGATGTATAATATAATTGAAACCAAAAGCAGCAATTAGGAATGGGGGTGGAGTTGAGAGGTACTAGGCCAACATTTAAAATATCTTTTTCCTTTATATTAATAATGTAAATGTTGTTACTAATGTACAAGGATCAGTTATGCTAATGCCAATTAATACTTGGAGAACAATACAAGTACTAATATAACCTGATGCATACAAGGACCTGATTTATGGAGAGATGGCCTAGAGAGCAAGAGTTGATTCACAGCATCTGGAAAGATGGATGATAGATTAAGATTGAATTTACAAACTGAAAAATGGCTTGTTTTGTCTCAGCTCTACCTTTGTTCTTAGTAACTGGCTTTTTAATGAGGATTACTATGAAAGAATCTGTCTTTTTTGCAGGTGTCTGGTTCACATTGTTCGTTCCACCTCTCTAAAATACTCTAAAATCCGCCAGTTTCAGGAGCATTTTCAGTTTGATGTCTGCAGGCATGAAGTGCGTTATGGCTGCTTGCGTGAAGATAGTTGCCATTTTGCTCATAGCTTTATAGAGCTTAAAGTTTGGCTGCTGCAGCAGTATTCGGGTGAGTAGTCACTTGGCTGGGACTGTCCAAAAGACTGCAGGGAAGTTAGTTTCAGGCTTCAATGTGTGCACTGTTTCTCTGAGCTCCCACTGAAAATGTCATCCAGAAAAAGGCAAAAAAAATATATGTAAAATACTCTTGGTTATAGAACTGCATGTGTCTTCTAACAAAATTGATTGGATCGAGTGGGGCAACCTTAATTAATGTCCTACATGTATGATTTTATAAAGGGAATGATTTTAAGGAAAAGTTTTAGTTATGAATATTACAAATTTTGCAAAAAGTATTTGCTCTAAATTGGGACCTTATGAGAATAACTGCGGATCAAAAATCAAGAGGGAAGTCTGAGAGAGTAGGACTGCGTTTTGGACATTTGGCTTGTGTGCCTTGCAATAACACTTTTGCAACAACTGTGAAGAAATGAATAAATACAGATATCAACAGAACCATTTTCCTCACTTCTGTTTGTAGCCTTGAACACACAATGTTTTGGCCATTATTGAATGGAAGAATGCAAACCTTTAGTATTCCACCCAGTCCTCTCTGTATGTAGAAATCAACAGTTCTAAACAGTGGCTTTGAATGTGTTTGTATGTAGTGAAAGAGAAGGTAGACTTTACTTCAGTTCTTGAACTGAAGTTTTTGCACACAAAAGAAATAGGTCCTTAATAGAACAATTATTATAAGTGATAATAAGCATAAGTAGAACATTGTAAGAACGTGCTTGGAGAATAGGTTTAGATTGAATTGTTAGAATCCTTTGCTATAGTGAGACAGTGCTCATCCAGATGCTCACTAAGGGCAATAATTCCAATACTAAAAGTTTATTTTTAAATTTTAGGTGGAAGATATATTGTACAACCTCTTATGGACACTTATGAATATTTTGTTACTAGGAAATGTCACTTTCTCCAGTATTTGCAAATATATAGTGGATTCTGATTAAATTCAGGAAACAGAGCATCTCAGAAATACTTGCTTCCTCACAGATAGAACAAAGCAATAAAAGAGCTTTTACTATGTTATAATAATCTGTTAAATCGCTGAAGCTACTTTTGTCATCCTAGGAATGACCCATGAAGATATTGTACAAGAATCTAAAAAATATTGGCAGCAAATGGAGGCACATGCTGGCAAAGCAAATAACAATATGGTAATCTATCTAGTTTTATTTTAATCCTTATAAAAAGCAGAATTTCATGAATAGATTAAAGAAGTTAAAAGTTTTAAATGTATACAATAGTCAGGAAATAAAAATATAAGAAGCCTATGTAAAAGCCATTATTCTAGTGAAAGCTTAAAATTAAATTATCAAAATCTAAAGTGCTTCAGAGAACAGTAGTGTTTATATGTGGTGCCCAAAAGAGTTATCAGGGTATTCCCTGTGGAAAGGTGTTCCAGCTGAAAAGTCCCTTCCCCTTGGAGCTATTCAAGTAAGAACACAGGGACAAAAAAAAATATTTTATGTAATCTGGCTCCAAGCCAGTCAAGAGTTTAATATTCATCACTGTTTGAATCATCTGGAAATGGAATGGCAACCAGTATGACTGACAAAGAACTTTTAGGATGACACAATTGTAGCAATCAATCCCATAACTGAGATTGAGTCTCTTTTGGATTGACTAAATTTCTGAATCACCTTCACAGATAGTTTAGCATGCAACTCAAGTGAGAGGTGCTTGTATAAGAGATTCTATTTGATGGCTGATCTATCTTATCTATCAGTTTGAGCAAATAAAAATTATTCTTAGCTATTGAAGCCATTGTATCTAAGACTCTAGCCTTAAATGGAGTTATTAGTAAATGCCATGAGGCATAAGGGACCCGCCATTGCATAAATATAAATGGGCCTGCAGTCTGCTAGATACAAATATATGCATGTACAGTTGAGGCAGTATCTAAAAAATACTAGATACTTAAGGGTGATGCCAATACATGTTTTTTTTTAGTACACTGAACATTTTGGCAGAGGGAAGTTGGATTTTTTTTAGATTAAGCCGTGGTTACTCTACCTTGTTAGGTAGAGCAAGCAGCCAACTGAGGTGACTGCTCTTGGAAGACAGTTATTGTAGATGAAAGCCATGTCTGCTTTGCAGTTTCTTCTATACAATGAAAACCAGTCTGTTCTCTTGAGACCTAACAATGTCCTTTAAGTCATTTTCCTCCTACAGTTCCTCTCCCCCCATCTCTCTTTGTCACACTGCTTAAAGAATCTGTCATGTCTGATGCTTGAAATTCTTAGATGCAGCATCTTCATCTTTCATTGTTTTTAATTAAAAATGATTTATCCAAAAATTTAAGAAGGAAAAAATTTGAAAACAAAATCTCAAGATTTCATATCTTAAAAACAGCATTTTGATAGTAACAGACATTAATTTAAACTGACGCATGATGATGATAGATTGATTCTTAGATGTTTATAATTAAGGGGAATATATTAATTTGTAAGTTATTATTTGAAAAGCCAACATTTAATTTTGAAGCATCACCTAATGATTATAATCTGATGCATTTTACTTGGGGGCATTTTGGAGTGCTAAAGAAGTGTCTGGCTGCTTAACAAAAGGTGCCCAATCCTGGAATTGAATTAAAACAATTTTTAAATTAGAACACTTAATTCTTGGCGGCATTTTTCTTCATCATCTAGATATTTTTAATTTCTTTTTTTAATATAATTTTGTTCAAAGTTTTAAAAGCAAGAGTAAAATTAATACAAACTAAAATAGGGTAAGAAATAAAGTAAAAGAAATAAAAGGGAAAGCTAAAATGCAAAAAAAGAGAAGAAAAATAGGAAAGAAAAAAAAGATACAAAGAAGTGGCTTCCAATCTTTTTTAACAGCAATCTTAATTGTAGATTTATCTTCTTGGATAAAGCAACGAGTCTCTTCTTTCTATAATATATCCTACTGCAAAATAGAATTCATCATTTAAACCTTAATTTCCTTTGTCAACCATTTTCAGTTCAGGAAAGCATGTTATGACTTGACCAATGTATATGTTATAGATTGTGACTTGATGCAACTCTAGCAGTGCAGGGCAGATTGTCATACTACGCAGCTGCCTTAGGCATTATTTTGCACCATCGTACCTAAACTTTTTGAGAAAGCATGGATGAATATAAGAAATTTGATGTAGCAGACAAAAATCAAGAAACAGATATGAAAAGAGTGAACCAAGAATTTTGGAGATTTGAGACTAAAATGAATGTTATAATAGCCCAACAAAGCAAAGCACCCTATTTGGCCTGCATTGCCATCTACCTTTATATTTGCTTAAGCAAGTTGAATCAAATAAGAAATAATCCTGCATAATTCCCTTTCTTGTGTGGGAAAGTTATATTTTTAAGCATTATAAATATTGAATGGTAGAAAAGCAGAGAACTGTATGTGTATTACATTCTTCTTACTGCTTGGATGCCTCATGTTTGTCATGGCTATAGCTACATGGCAGTTTAAAGGCAGCATAAGATTTGTAGAAAGAAACCAAAAAGGGATGGGAAAAAGGCTGAGACTTCACAAAGTAAATATACAGAGAGAAAGCATCTTTAAACTGTAAAAGATGGCTGGAATGACCTTGCCAGGCCCAGAATTTCCAGGAATTCATGGAGCAAGAAAGATGTGATCATTTTGATATTTTGCTATCATACTAATTATATATGGATAACCATTACATGCAGCAAAGATGTTCACGCTAAAGTGTCAAGATTAATAGATTATTAATGGGGAGTGGCATAGATGGTACAATTATGGTCCTGATTGTTACAACAATGCAAGAGACAATGGATCTACTCAGTATAAGTAAGGCGTGATGTAATGTTGGTTCCAGTTCTGGAAACTGTTATCAGCATTACTCATAATGAATGACCAGCAATGTGGTATTTGCACATAACAAAACAATCCCAGAATCCCTAGATAGGAATTGTGGAGACCCAAATTAATGATAAGCTGATGGCCAGACTTCATGACAGTGTTCTCAAGAAATCTTTCAGGCTTCCTGTTTGGCTTCTTCGGCGGCAGGTCAGAATCCGCGATCGTCCGCGGTTTCGATCTGTGCTCTCTTGCTGGAACTCCTTGACCCTCCCCGTAG
>JAEANM010008122.1:0-17221 GCA_017656035.1 Myanophis thanlyinensis | reverse complement strand
ACAGCTTCGCTGGATTACGCCACCCGCTTTGCCGCCAAGCGTGGACGCTGCCAGCCTGCGAGCCCCGGCTGCAGAAAACGGCCGGGGGACAATCCCCCTCTCATGGGGGGGGATCCAAATCTCCACCGTCCGCACCAGGCTGCATGGAGGTCCCAAACACTCCGGCACACCATTGCCGGGCCAGCGGAGGTTTCAGAATCCCCCCCATGCGAGTGGGATATGGTATCTCTGCCGGCAGAGATATCCCAAATGGGGGGGCGCCGGCGGAGATACCGTATCCCACTCGCATGGGGGGGGATTCTGAAACCTCCGCTGGCCCGGCAATGGTGTGCCAGAGTGTTTGGGACCTCCATGCAGCCTGGTGCGGCCGGCGGAGATTTGGATCCCCCCCCATGAGAGGGGGATTGTCCCCCGGGCAGTTTCTGCAGCCGGGGCTCGCAGGCTGGCAGCGTCCACGCTTGGCGGCAAAGCGGGTGGCGCAATCCGGCGAAGCTGCAGCAACGAAGCTCCGGACATTGCGGCGGTGGAAGAAGGGAGCTGAGCGAGGGCATCACCGGCTTGGCAGCGTGGATGAAAGTTTGAAAGTTTGGGCAGCGTAAGGAACAAAGCTGTCCCGCCATTTCCCTCTTGTTGCCCGCCTCCTCCTCCTCCTCCTCGTGGCCTGCAACAACGTCCTGCCTCCGTATCCCACTCGAATGGGGGGGGGGTTTTCAAACCTCCGCCGGCCGCTGGCGGAGGTTTGAAAATCCCGCCGGCTGTCGGAGCCGCGGCAAAGCTTTAAAAGAGCCGCATGCGGCTTCGGGGCCACGGGTTGCAGACCCCTGCTAGAGCTTCAAGAATATTTAATCCTGTATTTCTCCTCTCTGCACTTGGTAATCCTATATTTCTCCTCTCTGCACCTGAACTAATAATTTACTTTTCAAATGAGAGAATTGTTTTACTCTAATAGTATTATAAAGAAGAAATGTGAGGGGTGTTTTTTTTTACTGTTTTTGATCTAATCTTCCTTTTATAAATTGAAAAATTATTGTAAATTCAGGATTGTCTTGATGTTATGTAATGTTATTGTAAAGTTATTGTAGTTACAGGAATCCTGTGTGCAGTCACTTAGAAATTTAATATTGGATTAAGTGTAAAAGTGTTACGACTTCAGTATTACTGCAAAATAAATGCTGAAATAAAGATGTTTTCCTGTAGAAGGATCTGAATGCAGTATTGTAATGCAGCTTCCTTTATTTTTGATTTTATGATTGAATACGCTCACATTCTGCTCAAATTTGTATTACTGGAAGTAGATTGGGACAATTTCTCTCAAACTCCACAGAAATTATAAAATTATTTCAAAATTGTTTTTTCTAAAACCAGGAAGAAAAATTCCAAGTCAGTATAAAATTTGCTTCTGGCAGATGGGTTTTACTCTTTGATTTTGCTCTGTATGAACTACATACAGTTGTCTTATGCCTTAAAAACTAGGACAAACTGTAGGGAATCCAGCCCCCGTGCAAGTTCAGGATTGGGTTCCACAGTACTCATGTTTCCTGCTACATTCCCAGTAGAACAGGTGAAGCTGATTTGCTCCTTTGAGCCTCTATAGAAATTTTCTGGGGCTGAGGGGGGAATAATCTTTACTGTTAAGCTGTTTTTGGCCCCCATCCTTTAAGAGCTGCTAGAACAAAATTTCTGAATTAAGTCTTCTGGGGCAGAAACAGTGGTTTGTAGTAGCAGACCTGGAATGTAGGAATGGAATCCCAGCCAGAGCTCCGTCTGCATTCAGAAAATTGGTTCTGCAACCCTTTCATCACTTTTTCAGAAACAAAGAAGGGGAGGGGAACATTCTACTTCTCTTGGGGATCAGTATCTGAATTCAAAGGAGGTGTGAGAGATTGGTGAACCTTGTCTTGCCTTGCCTTCAAGTCCACTGGGAAATAATTTCAAAATATGCTTGGAGCAAACTTCTTCATAGAATGTACAGGTGCTTATTGGGCAAAGAATTATTGTACCAATGTTTTTGTAGTATTATTTTAAATCAGACACGTCTCCTTATATTAGGTGATATACTGTAATCTTTCATGTTTATAGATGGTTGAAATTCTTATTCATTGTGCTGATCGAACCATGAAGAAATGTCCTGAGCAGGGTAAAATCCAAGTTATGGAGCAACATTTTCAGGTATCCTACTTTAGATTTAACTACCAAAGGAGCTATTAAAAAGAAGAAGCAGGAGTAATAACTTTTCCTCTTGATTATCTTCAAGATGAAAAAGAAATTGTGGTCTTATGCATTAATATTGCACATTTCTGTTCATATCCAATTTATCATATAAATCAAAAATTCATATTGAAGAATCTTCATAAGTATATATAGTTGTAGGAAGATATAAAATAAACAGAAAAGAATAAAGGGATGGTAAGAACAGATGCGTTTGCTTGAGGAACTAGAAGGAAAATATATTGTTTAGATCGTGGACAAGAATAAAGCTAGCATGATGTGTGTCAACTTTGTCTAATGTAGCAAAATTAGCAAAAAATTCTGCAGTCTTTCAAATACCAAGTTTCCGGAGAAATATTATATACATAATATTAACTGTAATTTGAAGGAATACGATGAAAATAAAAAGCAAGATGACTACAAGTTGCCTAAGAGATGACTAAATGTGAAATATCCATATCATTTTATATGGCTGTTTTAATAGTGTATAACAAGATAACACATATCAAGAAGCCTTGTTTTCAGTCCATTCAGGCTATCAGCCTTAAGTAGTTTACTATAATTTTGTTCTTTAGCGATTATTAGTGGTATTCACACAATACAATAAACCAAAAAATTAAGCCAGTATTTAATGTGTTCTTGAAAAGTATTCATAACTTGCTATTGGTGCAAAATACAGCATCTAATTGTACTGTACTGCACTGGTTGCTACTTTCTTATTAAGCACAATCTAAGATTTGGGCATTGGCTAAATTTATTTATTTGTTTATTTAACAGCATTTCTATACCGCCCCCTCTCCTGAAGGACTCGGGGCGGTGCACAGCCATCTAAAAACACAAAATATAACAATTAAAATACAATTAAAATAAATTAAATCAGTGGCCAATTAAAACCAAATTATGGAAATGTTAAAAATAAAACAATTTAAAATTACCAACCTATAAAAGCCAATTAAAAACCAATTAAAAGACACTTAAAAATTTGGTAAAACAGTCATAGGACTTGACTGTCTAAGAGTCCACCTTTTTAGTCTAAGGTGAGGCCCTTGGTATATGCAAATAGTTAGATTTTCCATGTTCCTTTTCTGCAGACTATGGTCCCTGTCATTGTTGACTATTGCCTTCTGCTTCAGCGAACGTAAGTAAAAGCATGCCTTATGGCACTTTTCCCAGTAGACTGCATCTGGATTGCAGTCTGTGTTAGCCTTCTAGGCTGTTTTAATAAGAGTGAGTTCTAATCTACCTGTGCCATTCCACTTGGAGAAGTGATTCATGCCATACTATTCCTCTGAATCTTCTTTGTATTATCACAGAACCTAGGGAGGGGAGGGTGTTAGAGTGGCTAGGCCACGTCTAGAGAATGTGGTGCTTCAAAGGTACCGTAGTAATGGACTTGCATAATCTTAATGGATAATTGTTTTATAGCTAGCTTTAAGGTAAACATATCTATGTATGTTCTGCCTGCATAATTTTGAATAATAGTACTGTGTTTAGAAATTGTTTTTGTACAAAATAGCAGAGGATTAAAACAGATGTATTACTAAAACTTTATCCAGCTCACATAAAACTGTAGATATTCAGAATAATCTCTGTCAAATACCCGCCATGTCTTTTCTTCCTCAGAGATATATTATTCGGTCAAATGTATGACAAGATGGGTGAAAATTCTGTAGCAAAGGGAGTGTTTTTAGAATGCCTTGAGCCATACATTTTAAGTGATAAATTGATTGGAATCACAGCTCAGATTATGAAGGATTTGCTACTTCATTTCCAAGATAAGAATTTAATGGCAAACATGGAAGCCTGCATTGTACATATGGATATTACCAGCCTTGATATACAACAGGTGATAATTTTTAGTAGTTTATAACATGTTATTGATGAATAAGAGGAATATTCAAAAATTTATATATTGTATGTTTTCCTTAGTGCTATAAAGTACAGTGGTACCTTTGTACTCATCATTAATTGGTTCCAGGAGATGCAATGAGCACCAAAAAAAATTATGAGTACTGGAACAAAATTTTTGTGTCAAAATGGTTGAGTACAAAATTTGATGAGTTTCAAAGCAGTTAAATACCAAGGTACCACTGCATTTGGTAATGAGATGCTGTGTTTTATTCTATCATTTGATTAATCCCAAATCTTATTTTGAGATGATTTATCATTATAGCAAGAGGAAACTTCTTATAATAATTCCTTAGTCATAGAAACTTTGAACTGTGTAGAACTTGGGTAACAAAGGCCAAAATAGTGCCAGCTGTTCTTCAAGCCTGCTTTGATGAATGCATTGGACAAAATACTGAAATGTATCTACAGATAATTAGTTCTTCACACAGACACACACACACTTGATGAATGCAGATTATCCAACCCATAAAATAAGGGATTCAGAGAAAAGACAGACTTTGAAGTCATAGGTTAAAGGCCTCCCAAAAAAGGCTGTTTTGATGAGTCTTGAGAGCTTCACAAGCTATGAATTGTCTTCTTATGGGCAAAGAAAGGCCTTTTATCTCTTGTAGCTATATAAATATTGCTAATAAATTTCATATCTTGAAGTGAAGTATGTGCTGAGACTAATTTGCATGTGGTTTTTAGCACATTTAAAAATCTTCAACTTTGTTTTGCTTCTAGGTTGTCCTTATGTGTTGGGAAAACCACCTGTATGATGCCATGATATATGTCTATAACAGTGGAATGAATGACTACATTACTCCAATGGAGGTAGGAAGATGTATCTTGAATGCTAATTGATGGATTCGAATTAGGATTATTCTTTTAATAATTCCTTCCTTCCTAATGCAATTAGCTAGAATAGTTTATAGATTTTGAGAAACAAAGAGACAGCGAGAGAATCAAATAAATATAGTCAAATAAACCAATTTACTAAATATACAAATCTTCAAAATTAAAATCCCCCATTAAATGCAGATTGAGTTTGGACAAATGAGCAGTTTCAAAACTTTCTGAAAAAAAATATGAAAGTCACTTGCTGAGATCACTATTGTGTCTTTGACTATAAGCAAGTGTTGAGAGCTCAAAATAGCAAAATGATTGTAAGAGGTTATGTCCATGGAAGAGGAGATGAGGTGATGAACTACAAGAAACATAGTTTCCCAGGAAGGAGGGAGTACATTCTAGAAAGGTGAGGGTGACAGCACAGCCTAGAGCCAAATAGAAGACAGAGGGAGAGAGCAAGGTAGCCACTTCCTAGAATCTCCCAGGAAATGTCCTTGTTTAATCTGGCAACATTCTGTCTTCTTTGTGTAAGCAAATAAAGAACTGAACTTTGACTGAATCGTTCCATGTTGTTCTTGACTTTAATCTGACATCAAACTTACTAAACTAAACTCTTTTTTTTCTACTCTTCCTTGTTAATAAGACATTTTTCTATGCAGGAAAAATGAATCTTGTGTAAAATGAGCTTATCCATTTAAAAAAAATTACTATGTTTGAACACCCCTTTCCATCCTTACAGTACCCATTTAAGCTACTTTTTCTTTTGCAAAGTTTTCTGTTACTTTCCACTAATATCTCTATGTGACAATGCATGAAAATGTTTAGTATGTAATAATTTTCAATACTGAAGAAAAGCAAAACCACAAAGGAACCATTGATGTGCTCATTTTTTCGCCTCCTCTTTATTCTTTTAGAAATTGTTCAAAGCCATTGCCCATCCACTTAGTGCTGGAAAATCTCTCTCAGGTATGCTATGCCTTACCAGTACTTTTTGTGGAAGGTTTTCTTCTTATGTTGTGAGTTCCTTTTTTCTCTAATAACGCTTATGAAGAATACTACTCATTACTTTTTTACTCAATATATTCTAAACCTGACAGTTTTCTTTTATTGATAATTGGTTTGTTGTGTGTGAGAACCATTTCATTGGATAGTCCCGGCAATAAAATTTATCTGAGAAAATGACTTTTATATGTAGACTTGTATGAGTGCCTAATCTTAGACATACAAAATTTAAATAACTTGCTAATCCTTCATGAGGGTCACTGTTATTAATTGGAAAAGTTGCTGAGGTAGACGGGCCAGAGTATTAGACTGTTTTGTATAATAGTTGTTTTTGAAACAGTAAATAGGATTGTACTCTCAAGACTGAAAGTAATGTGTATTTTTATACAGTTATAGCTTTAATACTATGTATAAGAGTAGAATTTGTTTATTTACTTTATCAGTCAGATTTAGAAAGTTTATTTGGCATGAAGTTTTGTGAATATTTGCATACATTGAATTTGGCACAGACAGCTGTCCATTTATCAACTTAAAGTGGTAACAGGCTCTTGATTTTGGTATATGGCTTTATTAAGTCTGCATTAGACTTTTTAGTATATGTGTTCAGTTTTCAAGATTATGTATGTATTTTTGCTGTTTTTTTAGATGAGCAAGTCACTATGGGCAACAAACTGCTTGTCTACATAAGGTATGCTTTTTTCAACAGCATAAATTAAATATGTTATATAGCCATATAAAATAGAAAAATCCTGCTGTTGCAGTTTGTGCTGCTGCAATATTTCAGTAGTTTAACTGGGGCTGTACGTGTGTGTATTCCTAACAGAGTTATTGTTATGATTGTTTCAGACCAGGCTGCCTGAGGTATTGTATGGTTTAAAAGCATCTGTTGTTTTTATATCTGTAAGACATCCAGAATCTAGTGGAGCGGGTGAATATAATTAATTTAAATATTAATGAATTTACAAATAAAAAACAATGCTGAAAAAGCCAATAGTATGTAGTAAAAATGATACACCAATAGGGTGTAATAAAAATGACACCCTGACTACGGGAAAACCTCATCAGAAAATGAACAGAAAAACAAAACTCATCAATTTGTTATATTGGTGATAATTTCAATGGTACATCATATTATTTTCAATAATACATCATAATTGATACTCATTTCTGAGTGGAGATCAGAATGGGAGTCTGCAAAGATTCTGAGAGAAATCTTTTTTTCCCTACAGTTATTCCAGGTTAGACTGTTCAGCCTATTCTATTTTTTGTGCCATGAGATCTTTCGTTATAGGTCTTATCACTAAAAATCATAGCCTGTATGTTCTGATGTGCATGACAAGAGAGGACCAAGAACATTGTCCTATAAGCCTTGATTAAGTAATGGATTGCTTGATAACATCATATATTGTGATAGATGTACTACAGATGGGAGCTCAATCTTTCACTGGCCTGTTTCTTAGTACACTATAGAACTGCAGATTGGGTCTGAATCTGACTGAGGTTCCAGTCCAAATATCTGTCGTCCTTTTGCTGATTATTTCTATACTTTTGTTAGCTGAACTAGACAAACAAAAGTTACATTAACAGAATATGCTGGTGTGTTTCTGATGACTTGCAGGATGCAATCCTGGAAATGATATTTTTACCATATATATAGTACAGTGTATCTTGGTTGAAAAGGTTAAATCTCAGTCAACCTAGATAGGACACCAGATGGCGCTATTAATTTGCTTACCATACTAACAATTGCTATTAGCCTTTAAAAGTATTGATTTGATTCATTAGTAAATAAGGAATGAATCAGTAAAAGCTGCTGAAACTGTCACTGCATATTAGTCTAATAATAGGATTAGAGAAAACAAGGGATTCTCTATGGGTTCAGAATTAAAGAAAATAGTTAAAATTAAAATATGTTATATACAAAGCTGATAATATTGTTGCTATGATCCAACTGCCTCTGTACCTGAACACTTTTGAGTGAACTACAGTTTGTTCACTGAAAATGTAACATGTTTCTTTGGTTTTCATAAGATTTATGGGAGGAGTAATCCATGAAGTAGCTGATTTTTTTGCAAAGTACTACTGTTCCCTTCTACTTCCTGTGCTAAGATGTCAAAATTTGAAATGAATCTAGTAGTAGTTTAAAGGCAAAATATGTATGTCAGTATGAAGTATGTCAGAGTAGTTCAGGATATGTTTGAGAGGAGTACAACAGTAGTGAGATGTGCTGTAGATCAGACAGAGAAATTCAAGGTGGAAGTGGGGCTACATCAAGGATCGGCTCTGAGTCCCTTCTTGTTTGCTATGGTGATGAGCAGGTTGACAGATGAGGTCAGACAGGAATCCCTGTGGACAATGTTGTTTGCGGATAACATTGTGATCTGTAGTGAGAACAGACAGCAGGTGGAGGAACACCTGGAAAGGTGGAGGTATGCTCTGGAAAGAAGAGGAATGAAAGTCAGTCATAGTAAGACAAAATACATGTGTGTGAATGAGAGGAAGGGAAGTGGAACAGTGAGGTTACAAAGGGCTGAGGTCAAGAAGGTGCAAGAGTTTAAGTATTTGGGCTCAACTGTCCAGTGCGACAGGGAGTGTGAAAAAGAGGTGAAGAAGCGAGTGCAGGTGGGTTGGAATAGATGGAAAAAGGTGTCAAGAGTGTTATGTGACAGAAGAGTGCCAGCAAGAATCAAAGGAAAGTATACAAGACCAGTTATGCTGTGTGGGCTGTAGCAGTGAGGAAAAGACAAGAAGCAGAGATGGAGGTAGCAAAGATGTTGAGGTTCTCTTTAGGAGTAACCAGGATGGATAGGATTAGGCATGAGTACATCAGAGGGACAGCTCAGGTCGGCTGTTTTGGGGACAAGGTCAGAGAGGCCAGACTGAGATGGTTTGGACATGTGCAGAAGAGGGATAGTGGTTATATTGGTAGAAGGATGTTGGAGATGGTGCTGCCAGGCAAGAAGTCAAGAGGAAGGCCAAAGAGGACATATATGGATGTGCTAAAAGAGGACAAGAATTGGGGTGAGAGTAGAGGATACTGAGGATAGAATTAAGTGGAAACAGATGATTCATTGTGGCGACCCCTAATGGGAACAGCCAAAAGAAGAAGAAGTAGTTTAAAGGCAAAATATTTACTGTACTGAAGAATTTTGTATTCAGATGCATGTTCTAATAGTAAAAATAATTCCAGTAATACTTAGATTTCTCATTCAAATTTATTTTACATATTAAAATAAATAGGTAAGTGGGTGAACAAGAATTATTTCAAGAAAGGACTCTCTTATTTTTCCCTGTTTGTTTTTTATTGTGTGCAAATATAGTTCTGGTGCTACTTTGCAAAAAATAGAGATTATAAATTTATTTATTTATTTATTTATTTATTTAAACAACAACACAAGGCAGCAAACAACACAAACAATACAAGGCGGCAAACATATCCAATGCACCTTCTTCCTCCTATTTTTCCCCAAACAACAAACCTGAGAGGTGAATTAGGCATAGAGAGAATGACTGACCCAAGGACACCCAGCTGGCTTTCATGGCTAAGGTGGAACACACTCTCTTGCTTTCTAGCCTGGTGTCTTAATTATTCTCAACTTAAAACCATGTGTTTAGGGACCATTCAAAGTTAGAGTGGCACTGAATGATGTGATTTACAACTGGCCCCTCACACACCCATTGCAGCATCCCCACGGTCACATGATCAAAATTCAGGCCCTTGGCAACCAGCATGTATTTATGACATTTGCAGCGTCCCAGGGTCACATGACTCCAATTATCACCTTCCCAGCCAGCTTCCAACAACAAAGAAAATCAATGGGGAAAGCCAGATTCTCTTAACAGCTGCATGATTCACTTCACAACTGTGATGATTAACCACTATGGCAAATTTTTTTTGTCATGACTCACTTAACAACCAACGTTGTGTAGCAATGGAAATTCTGCTCCCAATTGTGTTATATGTTAAAGATTACCTGTATAAACTAATAACAGATTGGTCTTGCATGCCTAGAATATGCTATGGCTATAAAAACTATTAGCAGTCTGGAAGAATCTGTAAAAATAATTTAACAAAATCTTTGTGGGAAAAGTTCTCTCAGAGTAAATTAAGTTAAGGCTTCCTATATTTAGTGAACCAATAATCAATATATTGACATCTTATATACATCTTGTTATATATATTGAATGGGTATGGGGGAAGCTGTGAGAATCAAAGTGCCTGGAATTCTGAACAAGAATGCTTCAAATATGAGTAGCCAGAGAAGTAGCAAAGACCTTTCTCACTATATTTGGGCTGGCATAGTAAAACCAACTGTTTGTTTTACACAGAATTGTAGTTCTTGTTATCTGTATTTCCTTACAGCTGCTGTTTGGCAGGCCGAGCTTACCCATTGGGCAATATTCCTGAAGACCTGGTACCATTGATTAAAAACCAAGTGAGTTTTAAAAATATTTCTATAAAATTTACCAGAAAAAATGTACTTTAAGAAAAGAAAAAAGTTATGCAAGTTGCTATCTTTGATTTAAAAAATTAACATTTTCTTATAGGGGTAATTTTGTGGTAGATCTCCTTTATCACTAAGTGGTATTCTTATCTGGCTCCAATTATCATAGAACTAATAGTCTTCTAAGATTAATTCCTAATCTTGGTTTCATGTTTAGAATTGTATTCATATATGAGCAAGATGCTCTGAAACGATAATGCTAGTGAAGCAGTACTGCATAAATTGTGAGCAGGGATATAGCACATTTTTAAAAATTCATGTTTCACCTGAACACTCTGTTTATATATTTTTATTATCTTTTCTCCCTTTTTATAATGTTGTAAATGTTAAATTTTACAATATTAGTGAAAATTATTGACAATCTATCGTTTTGATAAGTCAGAGTATTAAAAATATTTATCAGTATTAAGTACAATTTAGAATATTTTTTATTACAAGCATAAAATTATTTGAATTTTGAAATGAAATTGAATATAACACTAGAAATACTCTCTTTATACTTATTAGAGCATATAAATAGGAAATGCTTTATTAAGAATACATCTGCAATAAACATATAGTAAGCTTGAATTTTGAAATGTTGAAGTTTGGTTTAATGAATGTGCTAGAGCAGTGGATGGTACAACTATAGCACATTGAAAATAAAATAGAATAGTTAGCAAATGTTTCAGCATTGAATTGTTTATATATATTTATGGATAACACATAAATAATTCTTTTTATGATGTCAGAGATGTGTTGATTTGGATGTGATTGTATATGTAATTTTGTATGTCCGTTCAACGTTGATGAGATATATAGATATAAATATATGAATCTGAATGGTAATTAATATTTGGTATAATAGAGGAAGGAATATGTATGAGAATGTATCCAAGACTAAGGTGGTTATGAATACGAAATGAAAGCTTGCAAGTTATATTTAAATGACATATTAACTTCAGGAAGTGGATGAATTTGTGTATCACAATCGAATGTTAAAGAAGGAAGGAAAGACAGAAAGAAAGAAAGAAAGAATTTCTTCAGAATATTATACCTTGGAATTTCCATGTGATATGGTCAAAAAAGTCAAAATGGTGGCTGCAATAGTGTGATTTCCCATTTTTATGTGCATTGCACATAAGACACCCCTACCTTATACCTTACTGTACAAATTGATATGTAACCTTGTATTTAATCAGTTGGAACTCTCTACTATAAAAATGTGCACAGCTATGCCTGTAACTTTGACATAAAGTCATACTGCTGTGATATTTCAGTCTATGTTGTCAGTAGTTATAAACAAGGTCCATGTTGGGATGTCTCAAGATGGGTTTTTGTTCTTAGCATAGGCCAGATAACCTAGCTGGAGATGAGACAAATTGATATTCACAATCTGTTCTTCTAAAACTACAGCATTTCTGTAAAACTTTAGCTTACAAGGGAACTGTCTTTGTTTTGTGGCACTTCAAAGTGCTGTATCATCTTAAACACGCTGTCAATTCCACTCAAAAACTTCAGTATCATTCAGAGCATTTGTAAGTTAGCATCAGGGAGTGAATTGATGGGTCTTTTGTTACCCAAGGTCTTGCACTATAACGTTTAGAGGAATATACCTTTTTATTTTTGTCCCCAGTGATTTTTTTCTATCAGTTCCAGCTGGAAGAAAATTCCTAATTCTTGGGGGTTTGATCATGTAGAGTAGTAGTAGATCAAGTAGAGTCTTGGAATATTCTTTTTGGAGTTCTATCACAGCAGGAGTCTGAAGCTGTGAAAGTTTGATCAAATACAAGTGGAACATCAAAGGTAAATTAATGTAAGGATAATGTTGACTTTTTTTACAGGCTTGACATTTTCTTTTTGCAACATTTGACCTGTATTTCAGCAAATTCTTCTCCTTTCTGTTTTAAATCCTGCTAGCAATGATTTATCTTAATTTCTTGTTTATCCCAATGAACTAATGCATGTAGTTAACCTGGAGAAATAAACTGAAAGGAAAATGCAGCTATCCATTTTACTATAATTTATTATTTAGGAAGTCAGTAGTAATAATCTTCAAATACCAATATGAAGCAGTTAAGTACTAGTGATTGTGAATACTAATGCAAGTAACTATAAAACATCTTAACTATTCTTTTGTTTTAAATCACTAATGTTGAAAAATTTCTGAGAAAAATTCCTGGAATTGATATACTTGGAAGTGTTAATTTTGGTATTTAGATTGAGCAAAATCTATACTCATTTTACATTGCAGGTCTTTGAATTCCTCATCCGTTTGCATTCAGCTGATGCTCCTACAGATGAAGAAGTTTATCCCTACATTCGTACACTGTTGCACTTTGATACACGAGAGTTCCTTAACGTTCTTGCACTGGTAAGTGGAAACACTAATTGCAAAGATAGAAAGTGTTGTTATCTCTTGCATGAGCTTAAACAATGGTGAATAGAGTTTTGGCAACTAAAGAGCAATTATTACTTTTTAAGAGTGGGGATCATGGTGAGCATAGTATCATAGCATTGTCCAAATGGTACATGGTTAATTTTTAGAGTGAGTTCCTACAGAGTTTGTGGGAAATGGAGACTTTTAATGCCTTGTGCACCTATTTTTTATTGTTCCTTCTGAAAATAGTGAGAAATTATGCTTCTTTAGTGATTATGTTCTTTAGTATGTTTGGGGAAATATAAATGAGAATTGGTGGTTGCTTGTTGTAGCACAGCCACCCTTTGACTTAAACATATGTGTTGGATCCAGATTAAATATAGAGTTGACTTGCAGAAGTTCCTCATCACTATTCTTATTCTTTCTCACAACCGATCTGTCTTCCAAAAATTCTATACAACCTAACTAGAACTTCACTGAGTAGAATGAATAGGTGTGGTTTAAGAAGAGTAGAAGCAATCTGTCCTAAATGTAACAAGGATACCTATATAGGATGCACCCATAATTCTAGAGATTCTCCTTTCCCACCAGTACATTGCCTGCCCCACTTAGTAAGATATCCTGACTTTTTAAGTAATCTTTTCTGTGTGTTGTAAACGCTATCAAGGAAGGAGTATATAGTATATTTTTATCCACCTAGTTGCACTTGGTTGGGGATTCTAGGAATAGAAGCGCAACATGTCTGTTGAGTACGGAGTTGGGAAAAGCTCATTATAATTATTTCTTCCTTTAGGAATCAGTGATTTATTCATTTATTCATTAAAATTTATTTAATTTTAAATGTTTCAAAAATACCTATCATAGAAAGCATCTCCAGGCAATGTACAATTCTCAAAATAAATTAATTGTGGTATTAAAAGTTATAAACATAAAAATAACCAATGGACATTAATAATAGAGTAATACCAGCATAAGCCATCAGATGTGGATTTTAATAAAAATCTTTTCAGTTTGCACCTGAATTATAGTCACATTAGTTTCTTATAGTATTGAAAACCATTATAAAAACATTAAATTTATTCAGCTTCATCAGTTTACCTATATTGAATACATGTAGTTCATTTATATTTTAGTAGAAATATTGTTCAAATAGTAATTTGTTAAATATGTGTATTCACAGATTGTCATTGTTATACTGGTTCTATTATATTGGTGACCATTTTACCACTGTTATGAATTACTTTATTCCTTGCTTGAATTTAAAAAAAACATTACAGCAGTAGCAACAGCACTTAGACTTATATACTGCTTCACAGTGCTTTACAGCCCCTCTCTAAGCGATTTACAGAGTCAGCATATTGCCCCCAACGATTTGGGTCCTCATTTTACTGACCTCTGAAGAATGGAAAGTTGAGTCAATCTTGAGCCGGTGAGAATGGAAGGAATCAAACTTCTGGCAGTCAGCAGAATTAGGTTGCAAATACTGTATTCTAACCACTGCACCACCACTGTTCTTCACAATATAGCCTTTCCAATCTAGATATTTTCCAAATGTGTTGAAGAACACATTAAAACAACATCACCAAAATTCTGGGATTTGAATCTTTATCATACCTGGAGGTTGGAGAGATTTATTTTAACACATGATAAAATGCAATTGGTGTCCTTAGGCTATCCTATCACTATATACAAGAACAGAAAAGAAACAGTCATGTTCTTTTCATTATTCTTTTTGATATTCAAGAAGAATTGGAGCTATACAATTAAGGTTTAGTGGTTAGAGTCTCTCAGCGCTTGAAGGAACAGAAGGAGGGCAATTTTTGGTTCTTTCATGTTAATATTCTAAATTCATTCATGAATGCACATTTTCTGTTCCATTTCCTCTCCTCTGGTCAGTATTGTCTTTTACTATGATTCTCCTTCCTGCAAGGAACTTACTGGCCAACAGACAACATTACTGTTTGCAAAATGTATATGGGTCCTTAATTGGGACAAGATAAGGAAGTCCAAAGCATAGTTATGATGAATAGCATTGCATGAGGCACAGTGGAATGAGTCCCACTGTTCTTCATGAATAGTTTTGACCAACATACTTTGACTAGTATAACATTATATGCAGCCCTTTGAATTGAATGGGAAAATGAGAAAACTTTTTCATTGCTTTTGTTAATAGTTTCCAATGTTGAATAGTCTCTGAAATAACTTATTTATTTATTTTATTTTATTTATATACCGCCCCCTCTCCCAAAGGGACTCGGGGCAGTGTACAGCCATTAAAAACATACAAGGTAATTAAAATCCAATTAAAACAATTAGATTAAGGCCAGTTAGGCCTTACAATTAGATATTGCACCCCCCTGGCAGCAAGAGGGAGAATTCCCCCCCATGTCGCATTCCAAAGATTCCAACGTTAGCGGTGAAATACGGAGGGGATCCCAAAGCCTTGGGATTTTTTGTAGCTCAAGTTGATACATATATGGCAGAATATGAAGATGATTTTACTAACGAAGTGGCCAAAGTGAGACAAGTCACCCTGGCCCTTGAAGGGAAGGCAGCAGAGTGGATGACCAGCCTCCACAATGATGATGACCCCCAATGGAGGGATTTGGATCAATTTATGCTAGCCCTCCGCAACCGGTTTGAAGACCCCCTGGCAGAGCAGAGAGCCAAAAACAGAATAAAAACCATAAAACAAGGGTGCAGGTCAGTGGCTGAATACACCCAAGAATTTCGCAGCCTGGTGCGGCACATGCATGGTTGGTCCCAAATAACCTTAATAGAATTCTATAAAGACAGGCTTAATGATGACATCTATGAGAAGTGCCTAGACCGAGGGGCCCCTCATGACCTTTTGTGTTGGTACACGCTTGCCGGGCAAGTAGAACTTGACCAAGTAAAGAACCACAGATGGAACCAGTTTCCCTCTCAAGCCAGAAGAGAGACCCAGAGAGACCCTAGAGTGCTCCAACCACCAGGCCCAGAACCACAGCTTGCTTCAAAAGTGGAAAGGAAGGGCATCGGGCTGCCAACTGCTTCAGCTGAAGCACCGCTAAGCAGACTGCTGTGACTCCAAAGGCACAAAACCCCCAAGCAAGCCTCACAAAACAGCACTCGAAGGTGTGGAGGTCCTGAAGTCTGCCCCTCCAGACCAGGAGGAACTAGAAGCCCTGACCATGGCGGGAGAAACCGAATGGGACCCCGATGACGATTGAGGGTAAGTCAGCGGACAGGACCCCTTACTATCCCTGTTGAGCTACAGGCACCTTCCTCCTCCTCTAGGGGTAAAATGCTGGCCCTTTTGGACTCTGGGTGTACTAGATGCGTAATTAGCCCAGAAGTAATAGAAAAGATGGGGTTGAAATTAAAAACCCTAAAAACCCCCATTGCCTTCTGCCAACTAGATGGATCAGTAGCAGGGGGGGCCAGCCTATTTTGCCATGGAACCAGTCCAGATATGGATGGGGGACCACCATGAAATTCTGAGTTTTGTCGTAGCTCTAGGAATGGACAGGCCCCTTATACTTGGACTACCCTGGCTACAGAAGTGGAACCCCCACATAAATTGGAGGACGGGAGTGCTGAAAATTCGCTCCACACCCCCAAAAGGAAAAGAAATTGTTGAAGCTCCACCAACTGACAACGTGGTGGAAATAGCGGCCGTTTTGAACAAATACATTGAAGGGGAGGAAAAAAATCCAACGAAGTATAGAGATCTGAAAGAAGCTTTCAGCGAAAAGGGGTCGAACCAACTCCCACCCCACCGGCCCACAGACTGTAGCATTGAAATCCTCCCAGGAGTGAAACTCCCAAAACCAAAAATGTACGCCATGACCCCGTGAGAGTTGGAAGAATTGTGTCTTTTTATCGATAAAAACTTGAAACGTGGAGTGGCGGCCCCAGTACTATTTTGGGAAAAGAAAGATGGCTCCTTGAGACTAGTGGTTGATTACTGAAATTTGAATTGCATATGCATCGAGAACATGTACCCCCTCCACCTCATGAAGGACATGTTGGCCCACCTGGCAAAAGGGAAAATTTTTACAAAATTGGATTTGAGAGAAGCTTACTACTGAGTCCGAATAAAAGAAGGGGATGAATGGAAAACAGTGTTTAACTGCCCACTGGGATGCTACCAATTCAAAGTCCTTCCTTTTGGACTACAAGGGGCTCCTGCTGTCTTCATGCAACTGATTAACGAAGTGCTCCATGATCATCTTTATAAAGGGGTTCTGGTCTACTTGGGTGACATCCTCATCTACACTGACACAATGGAAGAGCACATCAAACTTGTACGCTTCATTTTGAAGAAGTTTAGAGCCGCTGAACTTTACGCGAAACTCTCCAAATGTGAGTTTCACCAAAATAAGATTGACTATCTGGGGTATCGCATATCACATGACGGCATAGA
>JAEANM010008121.1:0-17221 GCA_017656035.1 Myanophis thanlyinensis | reverse complement strand
ATTTTTTTCTCGAAAAAAAATTTGTAAGTCGAAAATTTTGTAAGTAGAGCTCTTTGTAAGTAGAGGTACCACTGTATCTGTCTGTCTGTCTGTCTGTCTATTCATATACCCATCCATATATATATATCTATTTATCATATGTATATAGTCACCCATTTCACAAGAAAGTGAATAGCCCTGAATAAACTAATATATCACAAAAACTACTATAAAAACATAATACAATAGTGACTATTGCTGTTGATGTCCATATATTATTTGACTTAGTGTTTGAAGCTATCTAGTATAGTCATTTAAATTTATTGATAAAATATTAAAAAATTAAAAGATAAGGAAATCCATTCACATCTTGTTCCTATAGCCATTTGGAAGTAAGCTTGATTTAAATCCTTCTCATAACATCAGATGTTAAATGATACAGTTAAAATTAGAGTGCTTAGTCTGCCATTTAGATTCACTTTCAGACTTCAGATTAATAATGATTTTGATCTTAATGTTTTCCAGAGTCATTAGACTGAGTTTCTAGGCATTTGCTAGAATATTTTCTTAGTTTATAGAAAAAGTGTAGCATATTGGTAAAATACATGAAAAAGTTCTTAGGCCAATGTAGAACATGATCAGATTAGAGTGGGAAAAATTCATCCCAGATCCTGAAAAGCCATTTCCAATCAGTTTTAATCATGGTTGTTTAACTTTTTTAGCTCTAGGAGCTATGAAGGTTGATAAATTGGTGGATGGGTGATGCTTGGAAGCACATACATATATCCTTCATATATCACAGATAAGCCTAGGTCTATGGACCGGCACTGGGCCACGACATGGCAGAAATTGGGCTGTGCAAACAAATGAAGTCCCATCTGCAGAATGCAGGCAGCACACGAAACCACAGTCCCTCCAGTCCATGGAAAAACCTCTCTCCACGGAACCTGTCCCTGGTGCCCAAAAAGTTGGGGGCCAATGACATATGGAGTCCTTAGCATGCTTCTTTCTTTCAGAGAAATCCACTGCAAATTATTTATTTTATTTATCATATTTATATACCGCCCCATCTCCACAAGGACTCGGGGCGGTTCACAGCAGATAAAAACACAGTATTATAATTCTAAAAACCAATTTATTGCGTTCTTGGAATCAGTAATATTTCATTTTGCCAGTTAGCTGATCAATGGCTCACCAGGCTCAGGAGATCAGATTGCTTGGTTTCCTTGTTGTCCTGTGATTGACCTGCATTTTTCAATTAACACCTGAAAGAGAGACTGCTTAGACAAGTCAAGCTTGCTTTTCCTGTGTGTGAGCTGTGAGAAAACAAACTTCCAACTATAGCCCCAATAAGATATTTCCCTCTTTTGTCAGTGCTTGCTAGACAATTAATCTTCATTAATATCTAATTTTTTCTTTGCTGATGCCTAAAATAAGCAACTTGGGGATGGAAGGGGAAACGGAGGTTGCAGTGCTTTAAAACATGCCCAGTAAAAGCAATCCCTTTGTGAGTTGAATTTCAGAGACTATTCTCACCACTCAGGCTCACTGTGTCAAATGGAATAGGAGCCCCTGCTGCTGCAAGTAATTGATAGGGACAATTTAAAAGAAGATGGTGATGTTTGTTTCAGTCCTGGAATGTCCTTTAATGCCCTTCATCTTTAGTCCTGCAAATCTTAAATTTGCCAGCAACACAAGAATTTCCAAAAATAATTGGCGGCAACAGATTACCCATTTCAAATTCACTGTGTTGGAAAAGTGTATGTCCTTACAACTTGAAGGGTTGCAAAAGATTGTTAAAAGCTGTAAGTAGTTGGTTGCACACCCAAGACTTAATTATGTCAATGGAGTGAAGCTATGCTACTTGCTATCTTGGTAATTGGAAGAAACAAACTATGAAGCCAGAACCAAGAGAAATAAAATGTTTGTAGGTCAGGGTCTACCTGTGGAGCTTTGATGCTCTCTGAGCTTGGTTGTTTGACCCTATTAAATAACATTATCAGTGCTAGATGGAAGAGGGGTTTGCTCTCTTTTTATATACTGGTGGCTTTCCCTGTCAGTGTTGGTGGGGGTATTCTTGATGGTTCCTTGATTAGGCTGTTGGCTTGTTTTTTCTGAGTTTTCTGAGTTCTAGTTCCTTGACTTTTTACTTCTTAACTGTTGGTCTAGTATTAATCCTGGTGTTTATCTTTGCTTTTCTGGGTGTTCATTTTTGGTGTTTTTGTTTCCTATCTAACAATTTTTCACCGTTTCTCCTTTGACTGGAACGTAGATGCTATTTATCTGTATGTGCTTGTTTTCAGGAATTCTCTAGCATTTTTGGACTTGGCTTGGGCTAGGATGCACACAGTTTCCCAGACAAAAGCTATGTTAAGTCTGTTCATGTCTTATGAAATTAACAGCATTTTAATCATGTCTTCTGACTGCCAGTTGTTTTCATGGATATGCTCTGCTAGTCTGCCTGTTTGTCCTATATAGTGCACAGTCCTTATACTATATGTTGCAGATGAGTCCTGTTTTTTTATTCTGGTGCTGCTGGGTCTTTTGGTTTACTTACAATGTTGTAAGGGATTTAGTTGGTTTGTGTGTGCCATAATGCCATACAGTTGTAATAATCATTGGTGGGTTCTGAGGTGTTTTTGATGTATGGCAGTGATATCCTTTTCACAGCTTCTGTTGGTCGTGCTATAGTGGGTTGAGTAGTCAGGCATTTGATAAGCGAATCCCACTACCTTCTAGCAAAAATGTTGTTATCTAGTTGGTTAATGAAGAGCCCCACAGTGTGTAACCAGTCTTGTACATAGTCAAGGCAGGAGTAGAGGCAGTCCATCAAAACAGACTTCCAGGCTTTAAAAGTACTACATTGTATTGGAAATACTACAGATATTTTAGTAGACTACATACAAATACTACATGTGTTATATCTGTACTACATGCTTGCTGTAGTAGTTGTGTGTACCTTTAAACAAGCTTAGGCTTGTGTCTTCAAGATGACACATAATGGAGCAGAAAGTGGAAAATGAGGAAGCCAGCATTAGTGCACATTGACTTGGATGACCACTAGATAGCAGGAAAGAGGTAAAGAAAACACTACCCTTTTGTTGTTGTCTAGTTGTCCAGATTTTTGCAGCCAACATCTGCTAGCAGTGAGCTGCCATTGAAGAATGAAACATTTCTATTTGAGAGGTTCGTAGCCCAGAGCTCTAGTTATGAGCTTGTGAGAAGCACTCTCTGTTTCTCAGGAGCCTTGGTGTGATAGTTAGAATGATGTATTTCAGGCTAACTCTGTCCATAGTCAGGGGTTTGATCCTGATTGTCTCAAGGTTGACTCAGTCTTCCATCCTTCCAAGGTCTGTAAAATAAGAAGCCAGATTGTTGGGGACAATATGCGTACTCTGTAAACTGTTTAGAAAGGGCTGGAAAGCACAAATAAGCAATATACTGTATGTCTTAAGTGCTGTTGATATTTATAAAAGTAAGAGCTAAACTAATAGTTTTACAAGCAAAACATAAAGCAATAAGCATTGACAAGAACTTCTGAATGCTAAGAGTAAATATATTGGAAAATGAAAATGAAATTCTATGTTCTAATTCTGAAACATATACCCTTAAGACAATAAATATTTTAGTATTTCACACATCTCCTTCAATAAGAACAAATCTGAAGTATGTGTGCATGGATTGGAACAGAAAAATAAACCTCTGTTCACAATGAATGTTTTGAAATTTGGGAGGCAATCTTGTTTCTATTATCTGTCTGTGGGTGTTCCTTTTAATCTCAGCTCTAAACATAATCTAAACATAATCAAATCATCTGTTGTATCTGCCTGTAATTGACTTCTTTGTCTGATACTGCATACTGCATTTGCATACGTTAATAAATACTGCATTTATTTATAATAATAAATGCACTCCAGTCAACTAATTTGTTTTCTGTCAGGATAGCTTCAGCTTGATCGTTCTTATTAATGTTAATGAAACAACCAGAGGGTATTTTGAATCAATGGTAACTTGTAAGGCAAAAGGATCATCAGAAGCAGTGTAAGATAAGATGTTAATTTGTCAAAGCCAACATGGAAAATACTTCTATAACAATTAAACCCTCCTAGGACATTTCATAATTTTTTTGTTTTTGCCACACAGGTCATATAGTCTACTGTAGAGCCTGCCCTATGATGTTTTATTAGTGTTTTTTTTTTCTTGTTTTAGATTGGAATTAAGTGACTCAGAATCAGCTCATAGTGAAAACAGCTCTTTTATTCAGCACAGCACTCATAACAAGAACAGATAACAAAGGCAAATGACTGCTATTTATACTATTTACAAATGCACATCTAGCCAATCAGAGAGCAGGATTTTCCCGCTCTCTGACTAACCGCACCAGACACAGAACATTTCTATTAATAAGGATCAGCAATATAGTATATGTTACTAGACAACCAGTGACCTGTTGGGTGATAGTTTCAGAAAAGAATAACTGTGACTGGGCAAAAAGCAGTGGGAGCAGCAGCAAATTCCTACTGGCTTCTCCACTGATTTTTTCTTGTAGGAAGTTGGTAGTAAGTATTGAAAATGATAATCACATGATCAAAGCTGACTGCCACAGCATAACAGCACTGAAGCAGATGCAAGTTTGCCAAATTTCAATCCCACAGGAGTTGTGGAACCCAGATTTTGGGAACATTCTGTAAATTAGCCTAGTTGAAGTACATTGATTCAAAAGTTGTTGCCCTATAGCAGTGATGGAATGCAAATAATTTAACGATTAGTTTTCTGCCCTAATGACCAGCTGGGTAGGCATTGCTAGGTGGTCATGTGATTGGGTGGGTGTGGTCAACTTGACATCACTTGCTGCACCTCTCCCAGGAAGAGGGTCCTGGGAGAAGTCTCCATGGGGTATCTGTGGCCCCAAATCATTTACTGGGCTTCTTTTGCTTTATTAATGGCTAAATGCCAAGGAGGCAATTTGCAGTAGTAAATTAGAGGTCAGAGCATCTTGGCCATTTTTAAGATGGATGGACTTCAACTCCCAGAATTCTCCAGCCAGCATGGATCCTCCCTAAGCCAGACCTATGTATTGTACACTAAATAACCAACTTGCTGGGAGAGAGTGATGGGAACTGTAGTTGGACGCTGCTGGAGAGCACCCCATTGGAGACAGACAGCTAGCCCTGGCTGGGTTACTAACTGCAGCAAGGCTGATATATAACTGGTCCAGCTTCGCATCTCTATTCATGCGTTAGGCTAAACTCAAAAAAAGTTGGGAAACCAGCCATTTTGGCTTAGAAGGCTGAACCACCTTGCAATCCAGCTGCTTTGGGGATCATGCATTAGCAGGTCTGCATCCCATGCATTCTTACCCCCTTTTGCACAAAGAAATGAAAACCAATTTTGTGCTCCAGGGCATTGCCAAGCTTTCTCAGGTGTGGCTCCCTCGGGTGTTGCAATGCAAGGAGGAGGAGGAGGAGGAGGAGGAGGAGGAAGCAGACTTTGACTGCTTCCAACCATGGAAGAGGGGACTGGATGCCCTTCTCCCTTCTCCCACCAACTTCTTGTCCCTTCCATCTCCCCAATAAACTGGGGATCAGCAAGAGAGAGACCCTCCTGGGCCACTCCTCATCCATCTCCTCTTTGGCCTGTGTGCTTTTGTGCAAGTCTTCCCCACTGTGTTCTGATTTGCCTGCTTTCCTTTGGCTAATGCTCAGCAAGGGAGGAGTTGCTCTGCCATGAACGGGAGGAGATGGGCAGCAAGGGGAGTGTGCAAGTAATGCTCCTGAGCCAAAAACACTTCACTTACCCTTTTCTAACCACTTGCCCTCCCCTCTGCTTAGGGTCCTGCATCCAGCCCCTAATGGGGGGGATGTGATGCTTCTGGGCCAGCCCGGCTGGGTGGGAGAGTGGGTGGCCCTTGGGGGAGTGCACTACACTAGGACTGAGTCCATGTGTAGCCCCAATACATGTGCCTGCCTGCCAGCCAAGAGTACCACCATCAGACACTAGCCCCATTGGGATCTGAAGGGCAAGGTACTCAGGCCGGCAGAGGCATGTAGAAACTCTGGAGCCCATCAAGGCCTTCAGGACACAAAATGTCCAATATTTTGCTCCCTGGGAAGAGCTCCATTGTGGAGGGCTATGTGCCCAGACCAGGCTCTTTCTCTCAGGCCTCCTGGAAGCTGAGAGCCAGGCCCAAAAAGTGGCCAAGCCTTACCATATTCCCCCCATGAATGTGGCCTTTCAGGCAAGAATGGCAGGCCTGGAGCTGGTCTCCCTCCCCCACCATCAACCTTACTTTCTCAGGGCAGATGAGGAGTGTCTGGAAGGGGAGGGGGCAAGGGGCAGGGCCAGCCAGTGGTGGGATCAGCCAGTTTGCCAAACTGCAAAAAAAGTTGAATCCCACCACTGCTCTATTGGCGTTGGAATCAGAAGAACATGTGTGCCATTGGTTTACATATTTACAATTGAAAGAAAGATATAAATTTGATTTAAAAATTATGAATTTGATTTTATGAAAAATGAATTGGAAATCTTATTGTATGGTAGTGGTGAACATATTACTGCTAAGGTTTATAAACTGTTATTGAAATTGAATTTGGAGAATTAATATGTAAAGCATTGTATGATTCAGTGGGCAAAGAATTTTGGATATAACATAATACTGGAACAATGGGAAAATATGTGGATGAAAGGTCTAAATTTCAAATTAAATTATAATTTAAAATATTTTCTTAATAAGATGATATACTATTGGTATCTAACACCAGACAAATTGTCAAAATGTATAAAAATGTTTCAAATGAACGTTGGAAATGTAAATATAAAGAAGGAACTTTTTTCATTTATGGTGGACATGTAACAAAGCAAAGAAATATTGGAGTAGGATTCATATCCTAAAGTATAAGATTCTTAAAGTGAATATAAAGATGAAACCAAGACTTTTCTCTTAGGTTTAATGGATAAAGAACTTGAACAAAAATTGGAACTTTGATGTTGTACAGTATACTGTATGCTGACAGCAGCAAGAATACTTTATGCACAAAAATGGAATGATACTTTGATTCTCACAATGGACGAATGGCACAAAAGTTGATGGAGTTAGTGGAAATGGCCAAATTGACTGCTATGATTAAAGAAAAGAACACAATTTCATTTGTACTTGGAAATTGATTTTGGACTTTCTGCTTGTGGTGGGGAAAAAAAATGAAACTTTGACTTTGGATTTTGCCAATCAGATAGGTTTGAGATTATAGAAATGCCTGCTATATATTATTATATGAAAGTTAAAAGTTGAGATTTTATGTTACCACCTTATTCTACTGCACCAAAAGGAGTCAGAAGTCTTTGCCTTTTTTCTTTTTGCCTCTGACTTGTACTTTTTTCTCTTCCCCTTTTCCTTCCTGATCATTCCATCATCTTTATTTTTTTGTATGTTTTGTACTTAATGTTTCAACAAACTAATAAAAATTTGTTAACAGAGAAAAATTGTTGCCCTATGGTGCACTGCTTTGCCTAAACAGTTAAACATACATGAAAGTTTTAGCATAGAACAATCTTAGAATAAGTGTGTCACACTGGTTTGTATGTGTGTTTACATCTTTATATTCGTGTATGTCCAGAGATATTTAACAGAGCTATGTATACATCAGATTTGAAAGCAAAAATGTGATTTGAAACTCACAGAGCATATACATAGGATTACTTTCAACTATTTAAACTACGTGCATTTTCCCAGGTTCATATGATATAGCATCAGCAGGGAATTGTGGGAAAAGACTCAGTTTAGAAAAGTTTTGGAGAAATGTAGTCTCAACCTCACTGCATGCTCTAAATTTAATTTAGCACATCACAAAAAAGTGTCAAAATCTCACTGAGATGATGACTTTATGTACATAATATTGAGAAAACTATTCACAGATGTCCCATAGAAATAAATTATACATAGTACATTAATATGCTAATTCCACTTATTTGGTTTTGGTACACAGGACTTTTATTGGACTGTGGTTCAAAACAGCTGGAATCTGTTGTATCTACTTTATCTCTCTTGTCTGTTCCTTGGGGCACAATAAGTGATGTGGAGGAGGCTTTCTCATTTTCTTTATGTATTCTTTGTTCTTTTGTAAGAGGTTACTCATAACATTCAGGAAAATCATTTCACTGTTTCAAATGAAATCAACTTATCATATAGGTTCTTCTTCTTTGCTCAACTGTCTTTTAAAAACATGCATATATGTAACCAGATCCTTTTGGATTTCACTAATAAAGCAAACATATTTTACAATCTTACAATATGTAAAATATAAAAAGAAATGGCTA
The DNA here is from genome assembly GCA_017656035.1 of Myanophis thanlyinensis. Lineage (NCBI taxonomy): Eukaryota > Metazoa > Chordata > Lepidosauria > Squamata > Homalopsidae > Myanophis > Myanophis thanlyinensis. Next base: position 8,929 of record JAEANM010008121.1, on the reverse strand, counting down.
GAGGTGAAGCAAAATTTGAGTTGTTCATTCTCTATCTCTAGTGTTTAAGGTGGAAAATACTTCTGGGAGTTGAAATCCACACATCTTCAGGTTATCAAAGCTTAGAAACGTTGTTCTAGGCTGATTGAGGCTTCTGACAGTATTCCAGGACAACCATTGGTAGAATGCATTGCATAGTCCAGCTGTGTGGAAAAGAGGAAAGGAGGGGAACTATTACTTCCATCCTGGGAAGAACTGCAATTTGTGCACAAACTGAACACATGGCCTAACACTAACCCAGTGGTGGAATTCATTTTTTTTACTACCAGTTCTGTGGGCGTGGCTTGGTGGGCATGGCTGGTGGGGGGTCATATGACTGGGTGGACAGTTTCTGTATGCAGGGCAATAAAGATTAGGCTAGAAATAACACCAGAATGGTTTTTTCCTGACTTCCTTACAGGATTAGCCCTGTAAAGTGGAAAAAACCCCAAAAGGTTTCTTCTAACAACTGGTTCTCTGAACTGCTTAGAAAATTTACTACCGTTTCTAGCAAAGTGGCTAGAACCTGTTGAATTTCACCTCTGCCCTAATCTAACTCTTAGCCAAAGCTTTCAGTCACTTTGAATCTTGGAGGATCCGCAGGTCACAGACTTGTTTTTTCAACAGCAGCGCAATCTCCTTAACAGACAGCAGCGGCACTGTCAGAATGTCTAAATAGATAAAAAGAAACTGGAATTCAGATTCAGCCTAATTTTTCCAACACAGATCCAAATGGCTTTCAGAAAAGAGAGAAATATTATCTTCTGCCTGGCCTCAGTTAGCAATGTGAAGCTGGATATAATACCAACATATTGATAGATCTAAAATTGATGGACGACTTGCCTCAGTATTTTCATATAAATGTAAAAAGGTGAAAGAAGAAAACTGGAATCCCTCATTAAAAAAATAGTTGATTTCTTTGCTCTAGCAGCCATTGAATGAAACTGCCTATTAAGGCATGGACCCACTATCAGTCTGTGTCTGAATCTCCAGACATTGCAGTTGATCCAGAAGGATACCATGTTTAATAAACAAATAATAAATACTACCTGTTTCCCAGCCACACTGAATGTATTACAAATAAAACACTAAAAACAAGAAAAATAACAAGAGAGAAAAATAAAAAGATGACAAGGATACCCAAGCCCAAACCTAAACCCAAGTTTAAGTTTTGACATTATCATTATCAAAGAAATCAAACCCAAATACAAATGACTAAACTCAAAATATCTCACTTTGCATCCATGTGAAGATCTAGCTCTCTGGAGAAGTTTATAATGCTGGGAAAGATGGATGAAAAGAGAAGAGGATGATGACCAACAGAAAGGTGGACTTAATTTCACGGGCCATGGATGCACCTTTGAAAGATCTAAAGCATCAGGTTAGGGACAGATCTATCCACATAGTTGCTAAGAGTCAGTGTCCACTTAGTGGCACATAATCATATCCAAACTTATACAAATTAACGTAAAATAAAATGGCTGAAAAATGTAGTGAGATTGCAGTATACTTTTATTTTTAAAATCTTTATGGGTAAGTACTGCTTTATACTTTTAACTTACAGCTGTATTTTCAATTTAAAAGATTTCCGATTGAGATTATTCATTCTGTTATCATGTTCTATATAATACCGTATTAGATCATATATTGTAGAATGTATTAAAATAATTGAGTCCAGAATAGAAATACAACCAAACTTTGCTTTCAGAAATTAAGCCAATTTTAGAAGAGACATTTTGTGACTTGCAAGACATATGAATTGAAATGAAACCAATCAATAATTCATATTCTTAACATTTTTATTCAGAATGCATTAGTAACTTTGATACTGCATATTAGACTTGAACAGTGTGGACTTCCAACAGTAAATACCAGTATATATTTTAATTCTAATCACACTCTACAAAGAACATTGTAAAATTTTTCTTTTAGCTGAACTCAAACAATGTGTAATCAGGCAAATGATTTTTTTTAAATAAAAGCATTCCTGACTGCTGATGCATGAAAATAAATCCAAAATCAATGAGGGAGACAAAAGAATGTTTAAGTACTTGAGCTTAGGCAAATTTCAAGAGAAAAATACTCCATAAACAATGATGTTTCATGCATCTGTATTCTAGGAATGAACTTTATCACTTTATAAAATCTGGAGAGAAAATAATTAGTGAATCCAGGCCTATTTAAAATGGACCAAAGATTATTTTTAAATAACAACCATTTTTAATTTGAAATAGTTGGAGGGGCAGTTAGACATTTTCCCTGGGGAAGAGTAATTATATTAATAATCTTGGCTTCTTCTTTTTGCTTTTCTTTGTTCCTCTAGCAATAAGGCTGTTGTTTAAAGCACTAATTTGAACAAATGCATTAAAGAGACACATAGTTATAGTATTAAACATCCCAAGGGAAAGCTGTAATAGGCTTTCTACAATTTTTAGTCTTTACACACATCATAGATAGGCCCTAAATGGCTCTTAATATATTCCTCTATTGTTGCAGCAAACACCAGGAAAGAGATTTACTATTCTCTCTTCCTCCCAATTATTGTAAATTTTATGACAAACTAACCTATTGAACCATCTCTTGCCACAGAATCAGAATTACAAATAGGTATGGATTAAGCTTCAGAATGCTTTGTTTTCTGTAAAAAATGTAGTACTTATTACATTGCACAATTAATTTAACCAGTACCTTTAAAGGGTATTTTCCATAATTACAGCTCTAGGCAACCTTCTTGGGAGAGCAGAAATTGTGACATCCCATGTAGTGCACATCTGTGTAATAAAGGATGATGTCACTGACAGTGTGTTATTTGCTCAGCCACCATTTTTCTCTCTCATAAATTCCCACCCGTCCCAACCCCTTACTGTCCTCCGTGCTCAAATGAACTGAATACAGCTGGTTAATTAATATATTCTGTGGACATTCAATAGGAGGATAATGCCAGAATACTATCATTCTGAGCTCCAAAATAGAATAGAATAATAACTTTATTGTCACTTTAAATGTACACTAATCAGCATACATTAAAATGAGATTTCATTGTATACAGCTCTCAAGCGTAAATGTGTGGTTAAGCTATTGGATAAAAGCCTCTATCTTGTGTAATAATGTACAAAATCTGAAAATACATCAATGACCAAAAAATAATGAAAATGAATTGGGATAATGGAGAGATTTCATGAATTAATATTAACAGACAGTTCTGATAACTGTTGACCTGATAAAATTCTCAACAGACAATTGGAACTTTGCATTTTATGGGGAATTTCCTAAATACATTCCCTTTCTACAGCAATAGCGTGATATCAGTGGCTTGCTAAGTAAAAGTGCATTAGCCTTTTCTACCCTTATGGTTTCCTGTTCTGTTCAGAAGGCAATCTCGGGATTTCAACCAGCAGGTCCACTGTCCATGTTCAATCCCGATTCTGATACGTCCTGAGGGCATCTGGGTGGAAGTAGTTGCTGTACTGATATTATAGCCTGAAGGCATGCATTTCATAAAACCCTTTTCCATTTGAATCTTAAAGAGAGGAAATCATTTTATCCAGTTTTACAAAATTAAAGGAGGTCTGAATTATTTCTCTTAGTTGCATATGACTATGACAGGTCTGCAACTCAAGCCTGGAAGGATTAGACTGTCCCTTCTGTTCTCATCATATATGAGCCTTATCATATATGAGCATTAATATATATATATATATATTGTATATATCCCAAAAAACCTAGTAAAGTTATGAGAACATATGGCTGTAAGAATAGGTGATGTGCTTAAATATAGCACTGCTATTATCATTGGGATTTAAAGTTCTGACAGCAGGACACACAAACTACAGGGCTTTACCTGAATTTAAGTTACGTGTTCCTTTTGTTGACACAATTCATTTGGTAAGTGACAAAGCAAAGCCCTTTGTCCTAAACAGAAAAGAAAGAAAATCTCCTCCAACAATTCTGAAATATCAGTCAAGAAGTGTTGTCAATAGCTGTAAAGAAGATGAAAACACTGGCAATCTGCAACCTGAATTAGCAGGTGATACCCTGGGGGAGCTTGCAACAGTGTCTCTGAATCTAATGTGAAATCATGTACGGCAATAATTACTAGAAAAATACAAGCAATTTACCGGTATTCTAACAGACAGAGGTGGAAGGTACCTTGGAGGTCTTTTAAAAGTCCTTATACTGTTCCAAACAAATGATTGTCCAATCTAGTCTTGAAAAGCACCAGTTATGGAACACCCCTCCCCCCACAATAGCCATTCTACTGATCAATTGTTTTCACTGTCAGGAAATTTCTCCTTAATTCTAGGTTGGATTTCTCTTTAATGATCTTCCATCCATTATTTCTAGTTCTGTCCTCAGGTGCTTTAGAGAATAGAAAATATATAATGCAGAATAATTGCATGATAGTGAGAAAAGAAGGTGGCAAACATATTATCTCAGTCTAGATCAAACTGTTGTACCATATTGTCCTCCTACATATGTTTGTAGTGCTGTTACAGGGCAGATAGTCTTCTTTAACCTAACTTTCTTCTTTTATAGATTTTCTTCCAGACTTATACAATAATTTGCAAACCTCTGGCTATATTAAGGAACAAGTACTCTCTAATGCAGCGGTGTCAAACATGCGCATCATCACGAGACGTATCACAATTTTCCCCCTTTGTCTAAATTGAGCATAGACATGGCCAACACATGACACATCTTGCCCTGTAGGCCATGAGTTTGACACTCCTGCTCTAATGGTTTCAGAGAACAATTCTCATGGATCTTTGCCATTGACCATCCTAGATAGACTTGCTGAGGTTAAATATCTGGAAGCAAGCAGATTGTCCCTATCTTCAGGCAAGTTAGTAAATGGAAATTGATTTGATATCAGAAAAGACAATATTAAAAACACGGAAAAGAAATTCGGACTCTAAAGATGTTAACTCTACATAGGCTATTTTAAAACAAAAACAAATGTCCAAAAAATATTAGAGCAAATTGCTCCTTCTTTTCTCTCTTTATTCTCTGGTTTGAAAAAGGAGGCTTTAGAAAAATCCTACATATATTAATCAATAGCTGTGTGGGCAGCCAACAACTAGTGTCCACTGTGAAGAACGTAATTATCACTGTACTTTTCGTTAGCTTCATTTTTCAGAATCCTCCATCCCTCAGATCACTTATATTCAGGATAAACATATCTCTGTTGAAACCCTCTGGACTTCATGAAAACATTTACAATAAATGGATGAGTCTTAAGGTATTGCAGACCAAACCATTACATCCAACTAGTTAAAATAACCATTGAACAACCCCAGTAATAGAAATCCATTATTTAAACCTAATCAAACAAATCGATTTTGCATTTTTCTTCTTCTTCCTCCCAGCAGTCTTTAAGTCCTAAACATAAAGTTCTAGTATGTTTTCTTCTGTTATTGTTGTTTCTTCTTTCAAAGTCTTTGGCATCTTTATTAAAGTCCTTTTATCATTTCAATGTAGCCTCTTCAATAAATTTCTTATGTTTTAGTTTAAAGAAGCAATCCACACATCTCTTTTAATATTTTATTTATGTATCTATGTAGCTTTTTAAACTAGTCCTCCAGCTCCATTTGTAAATCCAATATTTTATCAATTTTTTATAGGTTATACCGTAGTTTTAAGGTCCTCTGTAATATCCTTTTCAGTTTTATTCAAAGGAATCTGATTTTCTTAAAAGCTTTGGGTTGCAATATAGGCTCATAGTTCTTGAGTCCACAAATTGTGAATTTTATCATAGCCATCTGGTGCTTTCTAGTGGTTAACCTTCAAAGTCTTCTTATCAGTAATTTCTCACAAGAGAGGATATTTTTAGTTAAACTTCCAAATGTTTAAATCAATTTCATTCAAATTCGTAATATTTAATTTTCCCCCCAAAATTCTGTAGTGATCCTTTTGCTGTATATTACAAAAATAAAATCTTACAAAGTTGGAAATGTATATTTTAAAAAAAAATACATTGAAGATGAACTCACCAGCAAATACAAAACTTGCACTTCTGATGATTTTTTAATATTGAAAAAGTAATAAGAAGAAAATGAAACTCCAAGGTGATTATAACAATGAGGTTAGGCTGAATTTTGAGTCCTTTAAAAAAAGCTACATTAATGGCTCAGAGCATGATGAAACCCTTAATTCCCAGCTGATTGCAAGCAGTTGCAAAAACATTGATTTCTGCTGTCAACTCATACAAGATTTCTGGAACACATGAGGGTGATAATCAAGCTCTCTTTAATCCAGGGAGAAATTATCAGCTGCCTGCATCTTGCATTCATCTGCCTTTTGGCTGCAATGTCCCTTGCAAATTACAAGACATCTGTTTGTCTTCCCACTAGAAGTGTTTTCCCTGTGAGACAACCACCTTGACTTCTTTATCCTCTCCCTGTCCATATGTCTTCATTTGGATCATAGTTAATCAGTAATTCTGAAATGTATAATAATAAACCATTAAAATCAGGATTCTTGTATATTTTATAACTATGGACCAGTTAAATTCAGCTTATGAATTGATTGATTTTGATCAATATCAATATCAATCATTATGAGGTAGGGCTCCAAGATCTGTATCTACAGCTTGAACCCTAAAAACTTTGTTTCAGAAGTTAAATTTTGGCATGCCAGGCAAAAATTATTCAACCAGGCTTTTAAGATATTGGGCTTAGAAAGCAACATATATGTGTTATGTGGGATCCATAGTCCTTGCCATCATACCTTATTTTGTATTTCTATCAATGATGCTGCAATTCAGTCTACCTCAAAGAGACTTCTCCCCTACATATGTTGGGATTATAGCTCACAGAATTCTCAGCAACAAATCTTTGTTGCCTGTACTGGCAATTTAGGTGGGAACTCAGAGTTACAAACCAAAGGTATGCAAGGAGGAAATGTATTGTGAAGAAAGGGACAATATTGTAGACCACTAAGTGAAATTTCTGGAAGCTCATCTAAAATCTCTAAAACTAGGCTAAACATATTAGGGAGAAAACCAAGCATTCACAGACATATTTGCTGAGGAGCATTCAAAATTGCAGTCTCCAGCCTGAAAATATCCCAAGAAATCACCACCATATTGATTTGAATGTGCTTCATGTAGCCAATACTTCATTTACACCAGAAACTAAGACAAATGCACGAAAAGCATTTTCCATAAAGGCCCCAATCATGGATCATACTGTCATACTGTCACAAATGTGCATTATTGTTACCCATTCATCCTTCTCTTTCCATAGATGAGATTCAAAGCAACCTTCATCAGATAAGAACCTGATGATATTTTAAAGCCTCCAGCTATGTAGAAAGAGATTGCTAGTAACAGTGCTCTTGAGAAGTATATTTAGGGAAAGAAAGATGTCATAAATTGTTCATTGAAATTCTCAGAAAAGAATCTGATGCAGAAAAGCATAAACCGTACTGAAGTGAAGATTGAGAGCACTTATCATGAACAGTTATAAAATGCTCTCATGTGCATTTGAAAATAGCTGGGAAAGCTATATAGTACACCACCTGCAAAAATATCATACTCTTCTGTTTGTAAATTCTGGCTCATTAGAACACCCTCTTAGTAAAAAGTGATTGGCAACAGTGGCAGCTTATGTAAACTTTTTTGGATCAATTTCCTTTCATGATGTCCATTTAGTTAAAGGATGATGCAGTGTATTGTATTTTAGGAAAAGGAAATCATGAATAAAGTAAAACAATAATGCCAAGGACAGGACCTGATGCAGAAAAAAGGAAAGTGGACATAAAGTAAAAACTGGATTCTCTCCTACAAAAAAAAAAAGGCAGGAGGGGGGGAAAGATAAGATGAGAACACACAAAAATTAAAGAGATAGATCTGATTATGTTTACACATTTTCTATGTCCACCTTATATGACTTAGAAGAGAAATCAGCTCAGCTGAAAAGGTCAGAAATTAAGATATAGATTATTATAAATGTGGACCCTAATAAGCAACATATAGATACTTAACATTTCTACCTGGACAAACAAGGGAAATGCAATTTTGAAAAGTATCCTGAAGAATATGTTGAAGGCAATTTTATAATAATACTTAGGCTTGCTATATCTTTCAATCTTCTGTATCTCAGATATGGAGTCAGTGAGAGTAAGATGAAAACTACGCCATAAATCCCTACACTTCAAGGAAAAAATGTCAAGATTGTTAGAAAAAGAAAATATTATTTCAGAGTCTTAAGCACATAGGAATTGCTTTACTGAGTCAAATTGAGACCTACTACTCAAGAGCCAAGAAAGTTGTGTGGAATAATATTAACAAAATGGTTGAGGAGGGTAGTGATTTTTTTTCTCTCTCTCACCTCTCCCACTGGTATTTGATGAAGCTATGAACCCAGCTTTGTGTTTCTTTCCTTATAATAACCCCCATTATATCATGTGGCAATAAACTCTCTCTGTCTCTCTCTTTTAAATGCTGCCAGCATGAATCAAATCTCAGAGGTTTAAAATGCTAAAACTAATGGAACAAAACAACAACAACAATAATAATAATGTAAAAATAAGAAGGTGAAGACCTTGTGGGACTTTCGAATACCACCAGATCGTCATTTGGAATGCAACATGTCAGATATCACAACTGTCAAAAACTGAAACATACAATTTATTGATATCGTTGTACCAGGAGATGCCAGAGTCGAAGAAAAAGAACTAGAAAAAAATCATGAAATACTGTATTGTGACCTGGCCTTCGAAACTAATTGATTATGGATGAAACATGTATGGATGAAACATGACCCATTGTCATTGGGGCACTTGGTACCATGTCCAAGAATTTTGAAAAACACATCAAGAAGTTGCAGCTTCCTGACTTCCTGTTTGGCTTCTTCGGTGGCAGGTCAGAATCCGCGATCGTCCGCGGTTTCGATCTGTGCTCTCTTGCTGG
>JAEANM010008120.1:0-17222 GCA_017656035.1 Myanophis thanlyinensis | reverse complement strand
AGAGAGACCATGGCAGTGATTTGGTCAACTAAAATAAGGTCACATTTCACTTTAATATCAGTGAAAGTATACTAACAAGGACTGTGCAGGGAATGCCAAAGATCTTTACAAATGTGCAGTTCAATAAGCTGTTAAGAGACGGAAGCAGATAAATCTGCATAATATTAATTTGCTTTTCTGTTGTAATTGCAAATAGGTTTAATTCTTTGGGGCACAGCAATTTATAAACATTCAAATAGGTAAATACTACTTCATCAGTATTCTAGGCTACATTGCAATGGTTTTGTGGCATTTGTATAATGGAGAGGGACAACATGCATCACAAATGAAATCTGAGGAAAATATTCCACAGATGACAAGTATTTCTCATTATCCACAAACTGTAGCTTTTGTTCTCTCTAAATTATACCAGCCGCTATTCACAAATAGACTATTTCTAGAAACAAAATCAGTCCTGGATTTTGCTTCTGTATTTTTTTTTCAAAAATTTCCCTATGTATATGAATATGTATATTATAGTGTATGTGATGTCCTTATTTTGTATGTGAATGTATGTATTTTAGTTTGTGGTATTAGATTGGCTGAAAAGGAACCTCTTCAAAATAATTTAACTCAAAACTACTGTTGAATATAAGAGCAGAAAGGGCCTGATAGCTACACAATTATAACTTAGACATATCAGGTTTTTAATGCTTCATTTGAGCCAAAACTGATATCTGTTTTGAAAAAGATAAGCCCAAAATGCTTGAAAGGATGTTATTAGATTACTTATAATCAGTATTTCAAGAAAATACACAAATGACTTCCATTGTGAATGTTTATTAGCAACACTGAACAATAGTAACTTAACTTAAAGGGTTAAAAGCTGACCAGAAATTAAAATTCTATCTACCTGGACCTATCAAGAATTATTATATTATGAAGATGCCCAGCAATATCTCAGGTGCCAACCCTGAAGATTTTTAGAAGTTTGGCATTCCTGGCCGAATTACAGAATACAATCACAAGAAAACATATAAACAGGCACTAAAATGAAACAGATAAATGCACTATTGTTGCAGAAATACTCTTAGAATCCTAGCAGAAAAATAAAAAATGAATTTAATCTGGAGGTAATATCCTATAATAATGAATTTAGGCTGGAAGTAATATCCTAGTTTTTTTCAAATTGAATCAGTAAATAAAGCTTTTTCTTTAAAATTATTCTTAGTGGGAGAATTTAAAGAAGCCAAATCATATCAGTTAAACGTATGCACAAACAAATTCCTGTAAAACAGAAGAATTCAGCAAAGCATCAGTGATTCAAAGGTTAGGGGAAAGGTTATTAAACCTTCGTAGGTATAGAACATATTTTTATAATTTGTATGTATTTATGGGAATTCAAATCCAGCACATATGGATTGGCAATTGTGGCAGCCTGCTGTTACCCAGGTCAGTGTACATTTTTGTCAAAAATTAAACATTTTCATTAAGTTAAGAAACATAATAATTCACAAGCTCGAAATAAATGAGGTTATGAATTACTGTATTAAAACCACAAGAGCACTATGTCTGTTGCTTATATGATACAGCTTAAAGGAAGAGTATGAAAAATGGAATCAGAATCAAAACCTGAATATCTCAAGTAATTTAGTATCTCAAGGTGGTAGTATACAGTTTAACAGCATATTTCTGATAAGAGTTGTACATTTGAGACAATTCATCTGTTAAGATCAAAAATAAAATCTTCCTGCAGGAGTCAGAAGCCAAGGCAGAATATATTCTAGATTTGAATATGAATGCAGTTCTGCATTCTAACCATTTTGCCACCACAACTTTTTAGTTTTAACTTTAGTTACGGTTATATATTTTTCCAGTTTTATAAGGTATCACCTAATGTCCTCATTTTTCAAATTTAATTCTAATTGCTAATAGTTGCTCATTAGCCCCTTTTTGTTTGTAATTATGTGGCCTTAGAGGGAAAAGATAGCATGTACATACATGACTAAATGATTCTAGATCCAACTTACATAGCTAGGAAAAAAGATGTTTAAAATAAATAGGCAAACTAAATATGACAACAAACAGCAAGAGAGGTTACAAAATAGGAAGGTTGTAGAACTTTCAAATTCTTAATGCAAGTTGTTGTAAGAATCCAGCTGCCCCGTTACTTTTCTCAAATGTTCTTTTTTAAAACTGCAATAATAATAAGAAAAAAATATGACAAAGTTTCAGTGTTAGCTATCCTAACCAGTTTGTAAAAAGTCATTCTCTCTCTACATTCCAATCTCCCTTTTTTTAAGTCCAGCAAGATCAATATTTATTGTTTCACATAAAAAAGATCACTTTCTTGAATCTTCAAATTATCTTTATGACCGATCCACAGATGTAGATTTCTATATAAAATATCAACTGGATAGCTGCTACCTGCAACCAATTTAATTTCCTAACTCTAAAATGCCCATCCTTTTGGTCAAAAGTAAATTGAAATATTTGTTTTGACTTATATCTATTTAAAACATTTTTATTTGATTAGTAATAATTTTGGTAGAATGTGGAAAATGTTTATGTGAATAGAAGCATATTCTTTTTCAAACCATGATTTTACAATATTCAATATTTCTGTCAGGGTTATTGAACTGGCTGATGAAAGGTCTACATTTCTCTGCCATTTGTATCTCCCATTGCTGCATAGCCAAAAAAGGTGAAAATTCTGAAATGATAACATCATTATAATTAGTAAAGCTCTGAAACTTATACGAAAGAGTCACATCTCTTTCTGTACTCATTTGTTTTAATCAATTACAGTGTTATTGCCATCCTCCTAAATTATTCCTTTCTTTCACTTGCTCACTTTCCCAATAAACTTAAATGCAAGTATGGATTCTGTGAAAAATTCTAGTTAAGCCATTTATTCCACTACTGTTTAAAACATTCCACAAGCTCTTTGTCATTCGTGAATTGCTGCCCTACACATACAAAAGCTGTTTTATGTAGATGATCAATCATTTTATGTAGAATGATTCATGCTACCAGTGTGTGAGAACTCTGATTTTATACTTTTATTGTGTAATATATGATTTAGAGTTATCCTATTATCCTGTCAACATACCCAAGTCTGGAAGCATTTGTAACGAATCCCAAAGGACATGGCTGTTTACAATGAGGGTAACTGAACCAATGAAGCATTGGATAATCTCTCTTTGCTGTTTATTTTTGCTTTAATTTTTTCTTTAAAAAGAATTTGGAAGAAGAAGAAGAAGAAAGAGAGTGTGTTTAAGCCAAAGGTGTTCAGTGATAAGAGCCTGAGTGTGTATGATGACAATCAAATTCCAGGACTAAATGTGATATGTATAATCCCTTATCTACTCTCTGATTTCCTCATCCATCCTTTTTCTGCCTCTTAAAATATTTTTTTTTAAAGTATAATATCACACTGTGCAAGCTGACAGAAATTGAATAAGTTAAATACAAATGACTGATTTCCAAATCTATTTCATGTTATATTTATATTCACATGTAGAGTATCACCTCCCACCCACATCCCCAAAAAACCCCTTGCTGTATCCAAGAATTAAATAACAGAAAAGGCAAGAATATACCCGTGACTTCCCTTAAGAAAATGTTTATAAAATATAGGGATTAAGCTAACATAGTACATTTTACAGAAGCAAATAACACTACATAATGTACCATCTTACTTTAGGAAGACAATAAAACATCAGATTCTAAAAAGAATTTAGATGAAGGGGGAAAATAATAAAAACTCTTTCACCTTAATGTGAAATCAATGAAACATTTTTAACAATGTGCAATTACATATACATCAAAAATTTTATTTCATCTTCCATCCAGGTATTCAATAGATCGAAATACAGACTTAGAAAGATATTTCAACATTGACGCCAACACCGGGGTTATTACTACAGCAAAGACATTGGACAGAGAGACAAATGCAGTTCATAATATTACCGTTTTAGCAATGGAAAGCCGTAAGTTGCCAATTTTAAAAAAATTGAAGTTTTATAAAGTGTTGATTTTCACTGTATGAGCTGAGCAAGTTTGAATCAAATCTTTTTTTTTTCTAAAACCCATGTCAATAGAAGTGTTTAGTTATAAACTGAAATAAAAGAGTTAATATTTATTCCATGATATTGCTATGTATGTTAAAGTACTACTATGTATTACAGGATAAAATGTGTGTCTGTTGTTGTAGAAAAAGCTCTACTATAATGTTTTATTGTTTTATGCGAACTGCAGTAATCACTTTTATGGATTCAGAGACAAGAAAGAGATTGGTTAATAAATGGCATTAAAAAGACACTTCAGAATTGATTGATCATATAAATCTTTGGAACCCTAGGATTATATTTGACTGATATTATGGATAACAGAGTTCATTATTCATCTTTGTTACTGCAAATTGGAATTTATTGTGTGTAACTAGTATGTCCATACCTACATGTTGAGAATAGCTTCATTAGATGCTACTGGTAATGGCTGAAACTATGAAATGCAACAAGCTGGGTAGATTATCGAGATTTATTCTTTTGCTTTTATCTAAAATAGTAAATAAGAGGTACTGGAAATACAAGGAGAACATATCTAATTAGTCATTGATTTGATGAGATATTGTAACTATTGCATTTTGTTGTTGTCATTGTCACTTTTTTTTCCACTGACAATTTCATTTTGTTAATACACTTATACAGAATATATTAGATAGCTGCAGAATTGGTTTATGATAAAGAATAATAGTTTCTTTTGTTCTTTTTATCAGAAAACCCTTCACAAATTGGGAGGGGATATGTGGCCATCACTATCCTGGATATTAACGACAATGCACCTGAGTTTGCTATGGATTATGAAACAACAGTTTGTGAAAATTCAGAACCTGGCCAGGTGTGGATTTATATTCAAAACAGCTTGATGATATTTTCTGCAAAACAGTGATTTGATTTATAGTGATGCCTCGTTTAAGTTAAAACATAATCAATTCATTTCAATAAAACTGACATGTTGCTTTGAAGCTAAAATAATCATTAATTAGGTCTGAAACCTTTATCATCCAAGACCCCACTACAGAACTGCACAGGTGAATCCTCACTACACACAGCTTTGAACATTTTCTATACTTCTTAACTGAGGAAATTAACCCATTTCCATTATTTTAGGAGTACAATATTTCTAGTTTCTGTTTTATACAGTGTTTCTGTTCATACAGTGCTTCCTAGGAAATTTAAGGACACATCAAAATTGCTAGACCACTCTTTCTTAACCAGTGCCCTGAAAAACATTAGAATCCCATGAGAAGATGCTAGGCATTCCACAGGATTTTTTTGGAGGAGTAGAGGCTTTAATTATGTTTAAAGTTTATGAAAAGCCAATGCAGTCCTACGCTTATTAACAGGGGGATAGAATCAACCCCCACGTGAAGTGTTAATACCACTTTACAATGCCTTGGTAAGACCACACTTGGAATATCCATCCAGTTTTGGTCACCACGACATAAAAAAGATGTTGAGATTCTATAAAAAGTGCATAGAAGAGCAACAAAGATGATTAAGAGACTTCTGGCTAAAACATGTAAAGATCAGTTGCTCGAACTGGATATGTCTAGTTTAATGAAAAGAAGGACTAGGAGTGACATGATAGCAATGTTCTAAGGCATTGGCATAGAGAAGGTCAAGCTGTTCTCCAAAGCAGCTGAAAGCAGGACAAGAAGTAACAGATGGAAACTAATCAAGGAGAGAAACAACCTAGAACTAAAGAAAAAATTCTTGACAGAACAATTAATCAGTGGAACAACTTTCCTCCAGAAGTTGTGAATGTTCCAACACTGGAAGTTTTTAAGAAGAGATTGGACAACCATTTGTCTGAAATGGTACAGGGTTTTCTGCCTGAGCAAGGGTTGGACTAGAAGACCTCCAAGGTCTCCTCCAACTCTGTTATTCTGTTATTGCTGTAGGTCACCCAGAGTTGTTTTTATGAGATGGGCAGCCATATAAGTTTTCTGTATGCATACAAGATCATAATTAGAAAAAAATAAGTTTTTGAGCTTCCAGTGCCATGCAATGCTAATCCTTGCAGTGTTGGGAATTTTGACCTGTGGAAACATAGCTGCCCACCTGCTGCTTTGCTCTGGTAAACCTTATAAAATGTGGATTGTATAGGCTAAAGGTGAATTGTATTGTGAACATATGCAATTTTTGGTACGAGTTCCCTGATATTTGAAAATTATTTGAAAGGATTCTCCAGGATAATAAATATTAAGAAAGGCTGCTCTAGGCCAGTGTTTCTCAGCTTCAGTAACTTTAAGATACATGGACTCTTAACTCTGGGAAATCCCCAGCCAGGATGAGTGGTGTGCTGAAGTGGTGTCCTAGAAAATGCACTTCAAGAATGGATGACTAAGAGGAAGAGATAAGTAGAGTAAGGACAAATAGCAACGTTTACATTTATTACATCCTGTGCTAAGCACATTGGGGCTACAAGCAGACTCCACAATTTTTGATCTGCAGCTAATCTCCACATCCTTCCATTTAAGGTTGATGTTTTTCAGGTCTTGACTGATATTTAAGAGAACTAAATTAATTACTGCAATTAGTATTATTTATAATGTACTTATAGTTTTTTTTATTACTTAAAATATACTTTGCACGGAATTATTGGAGGAGAACTGGGGTTCCATCAAGGCATTTAAGGACTATACATGAGTTTCAAGGTGTTCTCCTGTCATGTGGAGAAGCAAGTCTGCAACATACATTTTAATCAGCTCTGTTATTACGTCTTGGGAAAATAAGTAAGTGTCAAGATAACAGAGTTCAAACATTTGAGTTTGTGCTAAGTCCTTTAGGCAAAAACTTAAGCTTTCAGTTTGATGGAGCATTTGCAGCTTCTTTAGAAAAGATTCCTTTGGCCAACAGTATTTTTTTCTCTTAAAATTCATTAAAATCACTGAACCCCATCAAAGCTATCATTTACCCTATTTGTTTCTTTTAAAAGTAATAATTTAATCTACTCTCTGGGGCTTTGAAATGATAACATTGCCCAAAACAATGTGAATTTGATTTGATATTTTCAGGAAAATATTCCCCGTCAAAAGCATTAAACAGGCCCAGATTACATATTAGAATAATAGCATTAAAATGTGTGTAGTATGAATCAAAATGGCCTTATAATTTCTCTTCAATTCACCTGAAGTTAAATTTATAAATTAACAATATTTTCCCCTCAACACCTAGAGTGATAGAAAAGGAAGTAAACAACAGTATTTTTATCATTTTCATTGTCCCAAGAATTATATATACATGGAAATTTCCTCCTTCTAAAACCCTTTCAAAACATTTTGGGAGGTGGGTTGTTCCCCCCCCCAAAAAAAAAAATGCTGTAAAAGATCCACCAGTTTTAGCCAATTTCAAGAAATAAATTCTGCCTGAAGAAATGAAATTTATGATATATTATGTTTTAGCAAGAGATTAATTGAATAGTGCCTGTCTTTTCTATCATGTTGTTTTCCAGCAAGGAGAGCTGTTCAGAAAAAAAACATCAATATACATTCTGAAAAGTACTTTTAATAAACATAGATTGCAGGTCTTATTAATATTTAAACTTTCTCTATGAGAATGTATATATTCCTAATGCCAAATAATTACATTGTAATGAAAACAAACTAAAATCTGACATGAAGATGAAGTTTTTCCTTTCTTAGATCATTCAAAGAATCAGTGCCATTGACAGAGATGACCCACCTAATGGTCATCAGTTTTCCTTCAGTTTGGCAGGAGATGCAACAAACAACCACAACTTCACATTACAAGATAACAAAGGTAAGGTATCAATCAGAGTTCTGGCCTAAGGACATTTCAGAACAAACACGCTACCACTCTAATTTCTTCAGACAAGCAACACTGACTGTCACCTAGAGTAACTTCTTTGCCAGGAAACACATTAATTAAAAGCAATTGGACCCCATAGTAATTTCTTATCTATAGATCATCTGTCAAAGAAAAAATGGTGTTAGTTAAATCATTTCAATCTATGAGCCAAACAGATGGGCTTTAAGTCCTCTGTTAAACTAATTATTTTCACTTTTTTCTTATTTTTTTTTCTAAATGAAATTATGGTTCAGAGCATTAACATTACTGGGCTTCAGACTTAGATGTTTTCTTTTATCCTGCAAATAATTCAAGGCAGAAAACATACCAAATACTCCTTCCTCTTCCTATTTCCCCCATAACAACAACCCTATGAGTTAAATCAGTCTGAGAGAGATTGGCTAACCCAAAGTCACCCAGCTGGCTTCCGTGCCTATGGCAGAACTAGAATTCGTGGTTTCCTGGTTTCTAGCCAGGTGCCTTAATCACTAACCAAATTGCTTTCATATATACTGTAGCCTTCAGAAATACAGAAATAAACTTTTAAAAACTTGTAACAAAATAGTTTCCCACATATCACTTGCAATATATGTGTCACATTGATCATAAATTGGAGGCAAGAGCTAAACCCCCCACATTTCTGGTTGTTAACGTCATTTCAGTCTCCTGAAAATAATCCTATATTCCTGATGGGTACAGATTAGTATTGTTTAGCAAAGTTTTAATCTTGTTTTATTGTTTTATTCATTTTTAATATTGGATGCTGAAGAAAAAGCCTGGAGGAAACGTTTTGTCTCAGCCATGAGGCAGCTATTGGTAATAGAATTTGATTAACTCATTCTCCAGAAACATTGGTTCTTGGCCTGTAAATGATGTTCAGGAGAAAAACTCTTGCGGTTTACAATCAATTCCAGGGTTATTGACTTTCCAGGTTTGGTAGACTGAGGCTTACCACCCTATCAAAGAATGCAGGCATTCTTTTCCCCTTTTGCTTATACTGTATATATTTCTTGTTCGATTGTACTAGTTTATTGCACTGGCCTTTTGATCCCTCTCATTGAACTTTCACAGTCAAGTCTTCTATTGTCATCAGGCATTCCATATCAGTTATATTTCTGTTTTGAGACTTCAGACAACTGGAGTTGTGCTTCAAACTACACAACCTGTTCATTTTCTATCTTAAAGATGGAAATGTTTTGGGTAATGAGGAGCCACACTCTACATTTTTTGAAAAGAAGAACTTGTTTAAGGATCAGCTATGACTTTTGGATATGTCCCCATCCTTCCCTTAACATAGAAGGAAAACATGTCACGAATGTAGCATTTTAGACAATCAGGTTTTAGGATTATGTTCAGCCCAGCACTCAAATTTTCTACTCAACGCATTGACCGTACAAGAGTCAGGATGTAGATATTTCATATGTGCTGTTTATTTGTTGGTAGAAGACTGTGTTTTATTTTTTAAAAATATCCAGCATTTGTAGTTTTACGATCCACCACTTTAGGATTATAGTTAAAAAATAAAGACCTACTATAATTGAATATATAAGATAAAGTCTTCCAGAAATAAGACATATTGTAGTTTTAAAATGTTAAAACTGGAAGTTTTTTTTTAAACTCCATTATCTATCTGTTATTAAATTCATTATTCGTATCTAAACTGAAATCATTGCTATGACCTCATTTGAAGAGCTTAGATATGTTCCATTATCAAAATTAATTGGTTCTTGGATCTGCTTAGCCCTGATCCTGAAGATTGAAAATCAGTTCAATGTAATATTTCTTTGATTTATGTATCATTTTTAAGAGTCGTTTTCAAATATAAATCAGGACCCATTTTATTATTAGATTCCAAATGCAGTTCTTTAAATAGATAGCAATGTAATTGGTATGTGAAGGACAAATGAATATTCAAAATTTGCATTTCTAATTCATTTGCACTCATTTTAATTTTTGAGATATATTTTCATATTAATGAATCATCTTCTGATAGATGTTCTTCTGACTACATAGATTGACTTCTTAAATTTTAATTTGAACATACTTAGATGTGTGACAACAATGTATTTTGTTGAACTTATTAAATATAGATTATTTACTGATATGCATTTTTTTTTTAAAAAAAAAAGCCTTTTCACATTTCAAGCATAAACCATGAGTGGCAAGTATGGCTTCATATAGTATTTTACTGGCAATGACCGGGATCTTGAACTGAATCTGGAAATAAACCATAATGCCAGGGTTTTCATAATATCATTAAGCACGAGAATGGCTGTATTTGGTACTATTTAAAGTTTCTTTCTGGTTTTCAAGGGCTGCCCCATGTTGAGTAAATTGCAGTAGTACAGATGCAAGTAGCAAAAGCATAAGTGACCACCTTCAGTCTGTACTTTTCTAAGACCACAACTACTTGGCAGAAGCTATCCTGGACATACTGTAGTATCCACAGCTTCTCCAGCGGAAACCTGGACTCCAGGAAGATCCCTTGGAGTGCAAGCCTGCACATTACAGGAGTGGAATTTCAAGAATTCTGAACCAGCAATCATTCTGATTTGCTTTGGTTGAATCTGATGCTGTATACTGTAAATCTGATTTATTGGCATATCATCAATATATTAATGATACCTTACTCCAAACCAATATATCATCTCATTCACGTAGATGAGGAAGAGAAATGAGCCCTAAGAACCTCATATTGACCTTCTCTGGGATTAACCTCCCCCCCCCCCCCAGCAACTAACTGATTTGTCTGCTCAGGAAAAGGGTAGAACCATGGCCAATAGTCCCTCCCAATCCTCACTGACAGCCAGAAATCTGCTGTGATTCACATAACTGAAAGTTGAAAAATGTCTAGCAGGGCAATAATGGTTGCTTTTCCACCATACAGTACTTGGCCAATTACAGGACACCAGGGGGAGCAATTTATGGAGTTTCTGACTCATTCCTGATTTGCATTCTGGCTGCCAAGGTTTCCCATAATCCTTATCTTCCAGAATCTTTGTATTTGCTGTCCTACCACTTTGCCCTAACCTAATCAAGAAGGAAGTTTAGATATAGAACAATAGTCCCTCATTGTGGATCTAAGTCAGATTTCATGAACAGGCAAACTAGTGCTTTTTTCAACACTATAGGAACTTTTCTTAAAACAAGGCGTTGACTACTGTCCAAAATCCAATCTGCATTTTCTTCCTTGGCAGCTTTTAACTTGCTCACAATATAAAGAAAAGAAGATGGGATTATAAATAGATTCATTTTATAAAGTATTTAAGGTTTTGGTTGGTTGGTTGGTTGATTGTGTTTTGTGCATGTGCATGCTTTAATAACACTGCCTTATGCCAGCAGGCAAGATCAAGTGATTTTCACTTGATTATTCCAAAGAGGGAATAAGAGTTTATTTTTAGTCCAAGTCACATAAGGATATGATTATAGTAAATGTGTCTTGCTTTCAGTTAATTTTTTTCCCATGAGTTGGGGGATGATAAGAAGAAAGCCAAAATTATGTTCATTTAATGTTATGACTCGATTACAGTTTTAAGGTTTAAAAGCAGCCAGAAAAAAAAAACCTTCAGATCAACTAATTTGAAAATATGTATAAAAACATTTTTTTTCAGCCTCAGTTATCTTTGTATAGTATTTCTGCACGCAAGCTTTCTCCCTAGGCAAAAACTCAGGAATATTATTTAAATTAGTAGCAACCCATTTTGGAGATCAATTGAGAAGGGGGTCATAAAGAAAGCCAATTATTTCCCTATTTATTATTATTTTTACAGAGATTGGATCAATTGGAGATAATCTCTAGATAATAATAGGGATATCCCATATTAAACAAATGTAACATTCCTGCCAAAACCGTTAAGGGAGGTCTCTGCCACCAAAACTCAGAATAGCAGGGACAATAGTAGCTCTGCTGAAGTAAAGAAAAAAAGGAAGCTATTATGTAGTGCTTTGTTAACTATGGGCAACTTAGCAACAATAGGCAATGCTTCTCTTATCAATGGGCAACTATCCCTTCAAAATCAGGTTTCATGGTGAAAGATTCTGGTTTCCACAGTAAACAAAAGCTGTCTGATTATTTTTAATTTTAATGGTGCCAAAGACTGACAGCTTTG
Organism: Myanophis thanlyinensis; assembly: GCA_017656035.1. Lineage (NCBI taxonomy): Eukaryota > Metazoa > Chordata > Lepidosauria > Squamata > Homalopsidae > Myanophis > Myanophis thanlyinensis. The sequence goes on along the minus strand of JAEANM010008120.1, from coordinate 5,257 downwards.
TTAAAACTCCTTTTACTTTGCCTACATTTATTGGTACTGGGTGCTTCTGGGCCTCCTCCCTGAAAGTTAGTTTTTAAAATTAGTTCCATGTAAGAGCTCTAACTTCAGTCTCTTGGATCATTCTTGTAAAATATAGAGGTCTGCCCAAAGAGGATCAATTCCATAACACTGAAGAGAAGTTGAAGCAAGTGAAGAAAATGGTTATTTATTCTTCCTCTGTTTGCTTATATCTGGCAGTATAATTGCAATAAAATTCCCGGAGTTTATGAATATACGGTCTCTAAACCAGGACAACACCCAGGGCTAGAATAAACATACTCATCCTTCTGACCATTGCATATGGATGGACATTGCTGTCAACAACAGACATTGTATTTGACTCTGTATATTTACATTATTATCGTCTATTCCTCTGCGCCAAGTATACATTCCCAACCTACTCTGTATCCCTTCTACAGTTATTCTCCTTGCCCCCTTAATTCTATGGTCAAGGCAATTGCATAAGGCATTTCAATACATATCGTACTGTGTATGTAACAAATAAAATTGGAATTGGAATTGTATTAAACCACCTGGAGACAACCACCATGCAAAATTATTCAAATTGACTTAATAGCAATTTCTCCAAATATTCTGTGTAATATATCTGTCCAAATCCTAAAGAGTGGTATAATGAACTTTTAACTGGACACTGGGATGATCTTTGGAGAATATGTAATTTTCTTGAGTGGTACTTCACTATTTCTATGTGCATTCTACAGTTTATATGTGTAGTCCCTGTATTTCCCAAAAGAGGAACATGAACCATAGGTCTCCACCAGGCCAGGAGGTAACAAGTGGTAAAATATATGTCATGACCTATGATTTACATATTTGTATCTGATATTAGGACCCAAGTACAAAATCCAAGGGATTTTATTTGAACTTGTTGGAGTGGAACTGTATCTCAGTTGGGCAAATTATAATGGGCATAAATCATGGAGAGAAATTATGGGTCTCTGGGTATTACTGAATTACACCTTGCAGCATCCAACCATTAACTGGCAGGGGTTGCTGGGAATTGTATTTTAACAATGTATCTAAGGATACTTTTTCACTTTTGAAGCAAGAACTTTTAACTTTTTCTACTGTCTTTCTTGTGCTGTTATATTGATACCTAGCATTTCAAGTCTGCTATCAGGAAACATAGAAAATTTATCATAGTTCAATTAGCAAATAAGAATGAGAGATTAGGAATAAAATTTTTATTAACTATTTACAAAGGGCCATAGCAGTCCTTATGCTTACATCCAGGGACTGTGCTTTGTACTTTCAAATTATGAGGCATATTTATTGCCAAGCTAAGGTACTGTTAAAATTAATCTAAATAAACAGACTTTATTCTTTAAGAAAATGTTCTCTCCCTTTTGTCTTTTCTTTGATCTAGACAATACAGCATCTATACTCACCAGACGAAATGGCTTTCGAAGGCAAGAACAATCTGTTTATTATTTGCCAATATTCATTGTAGACAGTGGCTCACCTTCCTTGAGTAGTACCAATACACTCACAATTCGAGTCTGTGACTGTGATGCAGATGGCATTGCCCAAACATGTAATGCAGAGGCCTACATCTTGCCAGCTGGACTTAGTACTGGAGCACTCATAGCAATCTTGGCTTGCGTGTTGACACTGCTAGGTATGTCTTTGGAGTTTCTTCACTGAAAGGGAACAATCCTTCAAAATTTGTGTAATACTGTTATTTTCATTCCTTAATTATTGCCTTTTTATTGCAAGAAGTTTTGAGGCTAAAATAGTTTTTAAGATCATCTCATATAAAGGTTCAGATTTGGTTAACGTCAATAGATGTGGTTGCATCTGATATTTTCAGAGGCTTATAACATTTAATTCCTGTAATGTGTCATTGTATTAATTTATTTGGTGTGTTTTTGGAGAGATCATTCAGGATGACTAACAGTTAAAACAAAAAATAAAGATGCAGAATTACAAAAATAAATAGCAAGAAATCTTGGCCTTATCAAAAATCAGGCAGTGGTGTTATTATGTTTAAATTGATGGAACAGTGTTGCAGAAGTTTGATGGTAATGATATCTGATGACCTTGGGTAAAAATTCTATAATGGGAGGAAACATTTTTTCATATATCCTGCAGCCAATTGAGCATTTAAAAGATAGACACAACAATGTGAACTGAATTTGAAAGAAGCCAGAATTCTTATCAGGTCAGGTCATTTTACACAGCCCATAACATGTGCTTATGCAGTCTTATTTTATCTGATACAACAGGCACCAAAATCTATTATTGTTACAAAACCACTATCTCTGATCACAGATTAGTTTACTGGAAATCTGTGAATGTACACAAATTTTTGACTCAAAACATGTGCTCCATTCTTTTCTTTTCTTTTCTTTTTTGAAAAAAATTAATCATGAAGGACTAAAACACATTTGCAAAATGGTAGAAAAGCAATATATTATGGAAGCACTAAGATGGGTTACATTAAGTGTACATAGTGAGTTCTGGACTTTAGTAATGCATGTGTTCAGTTATTGTCCAATGTTATATTTATTTTGTAATTATGGCTTTGCTTAGGTCTGGATATTTCTGGACAAATAGAGTTTGTCCAAAATTAATCCAAAGTTCCTATTTTACTGGAGTACATTTTGCATTATCTACTTAGGAAATCATTCCAATATATATAATAAACTTTGAACTGAAACTTTCCACAGCACTATCACATTGCATATAATCAGTCAGACTAGAAACTTCCAATCTCCATCTGTATGATCTGTTTCCATAATGATCCCCATGTCAAAGGGCATTACAGAATTCTACTTGCTCAGAATTATTTCTTAAACAAAACAATTATATGTGGAATGGAAGAAGTTCACTTACAAATTTACAGAAATATTTAAAAAAACGTTATTTTCTCAAGCATAGCAATTCAGATAAACTGGAAAAGAACTTGATGAGAAAACAGTAACATCATTATTATTTTCATATGCCTATTTTTTTATTGAGCTCTCTCTTCTTCGTTGTCAAAAATTGCTCATGTAGTAAAATATAAAACTAGCTAAGAAAATGACATGTATTCACTGCTAGGCTTTTTCAGGCTTTATCTGATAGCTGGACTGGAAAATCCAAAGATAAGTAATATTTAGTGAAGGAAAAGGAAAGACAATACCTCTAGAATTTACTATTAATTATGTGAACTAGCCTTATTAATCTTTTTACATTTAATTTTTTTCTCCACCCTAAATGATAGACAATGTGCTCCTTGTTTTTGTTGGGATTCATTTGTTCCTTTTTTGTCCTTTCTTTTTACAGTAATAAGGTTTATTTTGATCTGTTTGCTCACTGACTGTGTAGAATTAGCTCTCAACAGCTGTTGTGCAAAATTCAGATCTCACTATAACTCTTGCTTTTGTTTGATTAACCTTTTCAGAATCAAAACTCTTTTTTCCTAAGTTTTCTAAGTGTTTCTAACTTTCAGTTTTCTAACTTTCAGTTTTCCTATAGTATAGGATCTTAAAAACAGTTTCCACCAAAAATATCAGGTATAAAAGTTAAGATGACAGTACCGAGTACTGTAATTATGGTGCTGAGTAATGATAAAAGTAATGACTCAGATCTCCAGATGGCCCTTTATTTTATTAAAGCTTACAAACACATTTCATAATTGAGATATTAAATCTATGAGCTCTAGAAACACAACTGACAGTAAAGCAGATTTGAAGGTGGATTCAACTTTGCTGAGAAATCCAAGTTATATTGGAGACAATATAACTTATTAGATACAGAATAAAGATTAAATCCATACTTCCAAACAATTCCAACATCATTCAATGTATTCTTGCTTATGTTACTGCCATGCAAATCCAGCATAGTGGAATGATTCCAGGTTTCAGAAGTTGCCACAAACTTATATTACACAGTGTACCATTTTAGTTGAAATCTTTATTTGTAAGTCAAGATGGAAATCAGATTCTGCATGATTTGCCTGAGGTCAAATAAAACATGTAAACTCCTAAAATTAATTTTGTAATTTGCAAAATCAAATGAAAATTATTATGATGGGTGTCATTTAATTTACACTGTACATAACTTTTAAAGAGAAATGAAGAAAATCCTTAATTCCTCTGAGAATAATATGGCAATTGCTGTATATTTTTTCAGTTAATATTACAGAAGCATAATAATAACTGCTTAATATTGTAGTTATAATGTTATTTTTATAACTGCTTAATATTCTAGTTATAATTTTATGCATACCAATAACTGTCTTTTTCCATACTTTCTTCCCACCAAGTTTTATTCTATTTGAACATGATGCAGTCCAGTTAACATACTTTCCAGATCTGCATCAGTATTTCACATAGGATGCCTGATTTGTAGAGGCTCACGTTAAGTTCTTTTTCACATCGGGAATAACTAAATTTTGCGGGCTGTGGACTGAACTTAATGGTTTCTGAGACAAAGGTCATTGTGTTACAGTATAAGGGGCTGTATTGTAAGGAGTGCCCCGCCCTCCCAAGTTTTGTAGTATAGTTAGTGTTTCGGCCTCAAAGTTTAAAAGCAGACCTTATTAGATTTTGTTTAAAAAAAACAGTGTGGTGACTTTTTGTAGTTCTGCATGAACCTTTTAGGTTGCTTATACTTAATCTAGATCTAATTTTTATTTAGGGTTTGCCATTTTATACAATTTTATACAACTGCCTTTCAAAGCAGTTTAGGAAAATCAAATAATAATTGGGTAATGAAATTTCTATAAGGAAATAACCAAGTTCAAAGAGCACTAGGAACTCCAAAAGCAACTGAGCTACAGATATTCTCTGCTATTGGCATAAAACAATATTCCAGAATAAATACATACATATATACATACATACGTAACACATGCATACATACATAAATCTAAAATAAATAAATCATTCACATCTATACCCTAGATTTTATTGAATGATCAATAAAAGCTTTGTTGCAATGATTTAAAAAAAAAACTTAAGTTGCACTAAAATCTAACAAATAGAAATGAAGATATGATTTTCTGTCGCTAGCTAGCAAGTCAAAGCTGTATTTTGTGGAAAAGTACATGGAACAATGTTATAATAGCAGAGATATGTCTTCCACTTTTGCAGCATTTAAAATGATTTACAAAGTTGGCATATTCATATTAAATTAAGAGATTCACCAGATATATTATTTTTGCAAGAAACCCATCAGAAATCTGAAGATTCAAATAGAATGTATATAAAGG
>JAEANM010008119.1:0-17223 GCA_017656035.1 Myanophis thanlyinensis | reverse complement strand
CTCTCTCTTTGTGTGTGTATGTATGTGTCCTGATTAATCATTAAGCCATAAACACATTCTTACAGTATGTTGTTTTTAATGCAACATCAGTGTTCCTAATCAGAAACAAGATCCATAGGAAGTTTACTCTACAATAAGTCAGATGAACCAGTTTTTGGACATTCATCACAGTTCCAAATATTATATTATTTTTGAAAACTTTTCGAGCTTTCTAAAATGTGATATAAATGAATGTAATAATAATTTTCCCCAGAAAGTTAAATAGATGCAATTGGAATGAGATTTTGCTATGGTAAAGGTAAGGATTCTCCTAAGACAAGCTCAGCTCCAGGTAACTGCATGGGCATATCCCATTTTTAAAGCAACAATATAGAAGGTAATTGCCATTGATACATTAATCCTATAAAAAGGCAAAACTGTATTTAGGAAATATTTACTAGCACATTGCTGAGAGAGCTTCTCCATCTTTGTGAATATAATTAAGCCAGAAAATTAAAATATGGACTTTTTCTTGCCTTAGAAATGTCTCAGCAGTTGTCAGTACAGGTGGAATGAAAAATGAATTAATGTTTATGGTTTAAAAATCTATGTAAACGTTGATTCCTATTTTTAATTTGAAAGAAGTCACTAAGGACCATTTAATATGGACTGTTTTCAGGTTTTCCCTTAACCTCAGTCTTTCTGGTGACTCTGGAGCTAGTATTCATTTTTGTTCATTTTTGTCCTAACCATTTATTCCCTCCTGTTGGAAACTGTGCAGTATAGAAATCTATATGGAATGAAAAACTGACCTTGATGTGGTTGAGGAATTGACTGTTTTGCTCTCCAAAGTTTCTCTCCAGGATACAGTGAATATCTTGGATTTTTCTACTTTATATGATTAGTGCTGATAAAAAAAAAATCTTGCTTTAGGAGAACTATAAAGAAAAAAGGAAACAAAATAAGCAATTTGCTCAATGTTAACAAGAGAACTTTGAAATACTTTTGATTTATTATCTTTGTATTTCATGAGTAAAATCTAAACAAAATAACTTCAGAAATCTATTATTTGATTTGCAAACATATTCTAGACATTGAGATAGGTAGATAACTCATGATTTCAGGGTGAAGAACTATGTTCAAGAACAAGGGCGGGTGTGAATAATTTAGTGCTGACTAGATTATAAAAATAAGGCACAAATTCCACATATCTCAATGACATTATTCTCACCAGTTTCACTCACTATATTTAACAATCAGGCAATCTATGAGTTAAGAATGAGATCTGTTCCTTACTTTGTCTTTAACTCAAATTTGTATTTAAACTGGAACTCATACTTACAAATGGACTACCTTTGCTAAAATGGCATTTTCCTTCTTTTAGTCAACAAATCACTGAAGTTGTCAAGCTTTCAGGAACTTGCTAACAACTGCTGAAAATAGGTTGAATATTAAAATGTGTGGCTTCAGCATTTCATTGGCCCAAGAAAAGAAAATGCTGTTTGCCAGTTTTAGTACTAGGCAGTCTGCTCATATCTAGGGATTCTCCTTAAGTCACACATTCTTAACAAAATTGCTTGTATTTAAATAACTGACTACGGTTGTGTTATGGTCATCTCCATCTTTCTGTTAACCATCCTACTAGTAGATTCTACCATGCCTTTGAATTATCTGTTTAACATGTAAAAAATACCTGTCTGGGTAACTTCAATGTCAAGCAATTAAAATGTTCACTAACATTTGCTCAATGAAAACAGTGGCTTGGGAGATGTTAATTTTGTAATACTGAATCCAGAATATTTGCATCCTATAGCAGTATTTCTTTAATGTGTTTCTGTGTACCTCTAGTGATTTTGTTATATTCTGGCAAACTTTCCTGATTTAGAAAGGAGCAGTTCTGCAAATCTATCTAAACTTTCAGTTTTATACTTCCTTTGTCATTGAATGATCCTCACCTGCTGAATTAATTTTGATTCTGAAAGTATATATTATTGTTCCATGTAGAAAAAGAACTGCTTGTATCAGATGTACATCATATTCAGGCCTGAAGTACTTTGAAGTTGATCTCCTCAGAACTTGCTGCTTACCTTTCCTAATGGGGAAGGTGAGAGAGAGATAAAGCCAGTTCAATGGTTTCCCAGTTGTCAACTTCATGTGGCTGTAGGCATTCTTCTACTGAAAGGTCAGGATTGAGTGAAGTGTTTGTTGATGTGGAAACTCCTCAGCGATCCAGATTTGTTCCATCTTATCTTTTTCTGAATGAAGAAAAATGTGGAATGGTTCTTTATAGCAAACCCTGCATTTCCCAGCAAGGGAAGGGAATGCTTCTTTATTTAAGACTGCAGTAGTCTAACAAAATTAATTTAACACCTGGGCTGGAGGGTCTGAATGTCCTGCCTTTGACCATATAACTCCTTTTCTCCCTACAGTGATTGACAAGAAAATGTGGAGTCCATTATAGTTAATCTGTAGGGAAGAAGATAAATTTTGCTTGTTATGTGAAAAAAAAAATGCTACAGAACACACAAGAAATCGGAACTGTAACAGAAAAGGCAACCATGTTTTGTTTTGTTTTAAATCATGATGCCTCTATAAGAAGCCTGGAGAGATGAGTACTTTATTGTACTTATTGTTTATTTATATGTGCAGGGCTATTAATGGACATTAAGCACTAAATACTGCCCTTGTGCAGAATCCACTGAGATTAATGGAGGCTGTTGCTTGATAGGCTCTCTTGAAAGTGCTAAAGGATTGTTCTATCAAAACCCATCAAATGGAGTTTGAAATCTAAAATGGCAGAGATTTAATTTGGATGAGTATATGAATTGTGTGCTTAACATTAATGATGTTGATGTCAAACAAAGCACAACCTTTTTGTTTTGTTTTGTTTTGTTTCTTTATTCCCGCAAGAGTCTTTCATGACATTGCCTCTGTATTATGTACTGGATAGTTCCTGTTAGTGTATGAAAGCACTTAACCTGAGAGGGAAAGAGAGGGTATTTTTAGATCACTTTCTACTTAACATAAAAATCCAGTTTGTAGTCCCTTCTGGCGAAGCCTGGATTGTGCCTGTAAGCCTCAAAGTGGGGTAGCTATAAAATGCTATTTGCCAAGATGTACAAAAGATTAAATGCATTAAAAGCAAATCTATTATATTATTAACCTGCAAGTAGAAAATAAATATCACTGTTGTTGTTGTTTTTTTTGTAAATAATACATACCATTCAGATTATATATGGTAATCTGGGTATAGTATATTATATATCCAGATATTATTTATATATAAATTTCAACTGTTTTGGCTTATTACAGATTCACTCACTAAACTCTATACATCTGGAGAGTATTTGTAATAAAGAACGCAGTATCTTGAAATACGAAAGGAGCAAGCTCTCATTCCATAGAAAGGGGCGAGCTTCTATTTCAATCTCATCGGCTCACTTTTTATTACATAGAGAAAGGGGGTGGGGAGAGGGAGAACAGAGCAAATTTCTATACCATCAGAAAAACATTCCATTTACAGTAGATGCCTTTTCCTCAGTAAGAGACACATCCTCATTCCTTTCCAATACTGATTGTGTATCTGTTCTGATACTGAAACTGAGACAGTTACAAACTTCTAGCTTCCCAATTTGTCATCCTTGGAGAGCAGAACTGATAACCCCTCTAATTGTAAAATATTTCAGCTACAATCAACAGAGAACAGTGAACAGTTTAGTGAACTTTTTTTAAAAAAAGCTGTGTTTTGTGCTATATCCATTGCAGTCATTGCATATCATTGGAATTTACATTCTATAAAATATATAATATATCATTTACTCAACTTCCTTTCTTCCTTTCTTCCTCCTCCCATCCCTCCCCTCCCTCTTTTAATGTTTTTTTTTTAATTATGTACTATGTTTCTAATTTGTCCTTACTCTTTTGAACTCCTGGGTTTCCATTTCATGGCAAATGTTTATTTAAATTTGATGCTACAGCACATTAACATACAGAACTTTTTATACAGCAAGCTTTAGAAAATTATTTATGGGAAAAAGAATTCTCATGAGCCTGTGCTTCTATGCACATTGAACATTTATCTAGAATTATAAATGCACCAATTTATTTCCCAATAAATAAATAAATAACACTAATCACTGCTGCTGTGGTCATAATTTGATACTTTGTTGCAGTGATGGATACCAATATTTGCTGTACCAATAGAGAAAACAAAATATATTATAAGCAGTTGAAGAACCACTGGTTTTATGCATGTATAAATTAATTTACTGAAGTTAACATCATTAAGATCATCCATTTCTTTATGAATGGCATTCATAATCATAATATTGGAAATCAAGACTTTAATAATATTTAATAGTATAACACTGACTTTCTAAAACTTTTTTTTTTTCATAATTTGTGCTCATCAGTTCTCCCTCTCTTCATGGAAAGGTTCAAAAACAGTAAATATTACCATATAGAAATGAACAATCCCTATAAAAGATCAATTTGATAGTCAATACATGAAATTGTTTTTCAAAGATGTTTAGGTTTGGAGACTGATTCATATATTAATATAAAAATATCCTTAAAGATAATGAAAATATTTAAAATAGATGTGGTCACAAATGGTACAAACTTCTCTTCACAATGTATGGAGGTTTCCACCCAAGTGTAACATCCAGAGACTGCACACCAGCTGGAAAAAGAGCTGTCGGGGTCTGCTGGGTCACAAAGTTGCTGTCATGGATGACACCAGGAAAATCCAGGAATACCTCAGTAAGATAGCACCCAAAGATGAGCTGCTAGGAGAATGTCTGAGGCAGCAGCAGATATGAGAGGAAGAGCAAACAGGAAAGGTGTCATGGCAAAACAAGACCTTGCATAGGATGTACAATAGACAGATAACTAAAGTGGCAAACATTGGGAAATCCTGCCACTGGCTGGAAAGGGCTAAAGTAAAAGGCAGCACTGAAACACTAATCATAGAAGCTCAAGAACAAGCACTAAGCATCAAGATTCATAGAAGCAGGGGTCTACCATATTGGACCAGGCCCAGTCTCTGCAGAGAGACCTCAGAAACAATCCAACAAATAGTGGCAGTGTGTAAGATGCAGATAGAAACACTAAACACTATATGGCACAACCAAGGCGCTAGCATTGTGTATAGCAATATCTGTACAGAATATGGGCTAGATCTGCTTAAGTCCAGACAAGAAATTCCACAGAATGTTTTAGAGAATAAGAAAACTAAAATCCTATGGGATGTCCAGATCCAGATAGACAGGCAAGTACTGGCCAATCAATCAAACTTTGTGGTAGTAAACAAGGACCAGAAGACAGTAGTAGTGATAGATATAGAAGTGTCAAATGATAGCATCATGAAGAAAGTAGGAACATTTCCAGTAGGAACATTTTGGGATGTAATTCCTAAGCTAGGAGAATGGCTCCAATAGATCCCAAGAACGACATCAGAGTTTTCTCCCAGAAAAGTGCAGTGTACCAATATAGTCCCTACCACTTCCCTTTTGCTATATTTAAGGTTTAGAAGCACAACATTTCCATTAAAAACACAACTGAATCAAAGTGTGTATTTTCTAATTCATCCATCAAATCCAAGAATGTTATTTGATCAACTTCTGATTTTCATTTACAGCTACTTCTAAAACTATCTAAACTCAACAAATCAAAGATAGGGAACCAGAAAATATACCAGAAACCTCTGTGGAATAGAAAGGATCTTTTTAGAAAAGACTTAAATATCAACTTCAGAGAGTGTAAGAAGGCAGATCTATTTGCTATCCGCAGCTGGAAAACACTTGAATTATTCTAGTTAGGATTATTTCAGATGTGTTCCACTTCTGTCTTTCATATTTTCAGATAGTTAAGTCAACTTACTAGTATCTTTCATCATAAATAGCTGAGTGCCTTTCCTCTTCCTATTCTTTTAAACAATGTATAATTAATGGAACCTCCACATCCAAGTTTAAAGTTCTTTATCAAAATAAGCCATGTAATTTTTTTAATTAAATGTAGTATGAAATATCCCCAATACTAGTTTTCTGGGTCTAGATCAAAATTTTGGGCCAGCCATAATTTTTTTCAACTCTCTGTGTGTTCCAGTAGTCAAATGGAGAGCTTTAATAATCCCCTAATGATTTTATGATGACAGCCATAACCACAACCATTTCTATCACTGCAGCTGCCCCTTTTCCAAGTCCCCAAAAATATCTGGAGCTATTGCTGAGAAGAGCAGCTGGCTAATTCTTCTCCATGTGGCCATGTACCCATATAGAATACAAACATTGCTTTGAATAAAATAGTTTAGAAAGTCTTGGGATTCAGTGAATATATCCTAACTGCATGCATAATTATTATTATTATTTTTCTCAGATATTCCCTACTTCCCTAAAAATGAGATTGTGGATTTTTACCTCTTTTTATTATGTATTACTGAGAAGTAGTTAACAAGAAGCAGTATAGCTGTAGTTTCTTGCATGGTCATTTTGTTGTACCATCTTTCTTTCTTTTCTTTTCTTTTTTTTTTTTGGACCATTTTTGTTATAATTCCATTGCTTTAAGTGGTCCAAATATAATTAGCATGTAATTTACCTTTAAAATGATATTTTATTCCTGTGTTCTCCATCACATTGCAATTGCTAAACTAAAGACAAAAAATAAGGCATTGCAAAACATTGAAGAATGATAACATGCATCCCCTTCAAAGTCACTCCTCCTAAACATCAAGGCCATCTTCCATAAGGCAAAATGAAATCATAGTCATTGCAGAAGTTTCTGATCTGAATGCTCAGAACTGTTTGAGATGTAGTTTAAGAGAAGTGCTTAATTTACAACACTGTCAATAATGCAGTACCCTTTGAGATATTTTGAACAGCTTCAATAATTCAATTCATGCTCTTTTTGGTCTCAGCATGAATGATTGGTCAGGACCTGAAATGCTGACTCTGAACTTCCACACTAGTGTTGAGAGGCTCTAGTTCTTACTCTTCTTAAGAACCCAACATACTCTCTTGAACCTCACCAGAGACAAGTGCAAAATAATGTAGCTAAAAATTCATAAAAATCTCCTATATTCACTGCAAGTTGTTTAAGGACAAAACAAATAGCCAGAAAGTGACCAACAAAAATATAGGGGTGAAAAAAGGAGACATACACCCCTCCCAACAAACACAGAATTTGTTATTTATATCAAGCCCTGGTATTTCAAGTTTCATTTTGAAACTTAAATACAGGGCTAATGTATAACACTAAAAAGATGGATTGTTGATTGGAAAATTTGTTTTAATTTTTTTAAAATACTAATTTATTTATATACTATTTAAGTATATCAACCAACTTTGGCCAATCTCTGAAAACTGTGTTGGGTCAGATCTGGTTATTACTTTGATAGGAAACGAGCCAGAAATTCCAGAGAATTCAAAGAAAAAAATGCAGAAAATGTAAATTATGATTTACTTTATATAGTCTACTTAATAATATTCTAGGATACTGACTTTTACATTTTTTATTTTTTAAAAAAATGGATTGATTTATTACATTTTTATTAAACTAATCTAAATAAATACAAATAATCAAACTTGTAGAGATAGGACTCTGCTCTCATTTTATTCTTAAATAACATTCTGGGGAAGAGCTAGGAAGTGAGTAGCCCAAATGCATGTCATAAGCTTCAGTAGCTAGGATAAGTTTAATTGTGGATTGTTTGATTGTCGTCCAGAACAGGACATCACACTGGTTTTCTTTGGTACCTTAAAATATAAATATTAAACCTTGGTGACCTATAAATTATCAAATTTTTGAATTGGATAGTGCATTTGTTTGTTCATTTGTTTTCAAGGTGATGTTCTCACACACCATCTACAAATTCAAAGAGCATAATGTTCAATTTCCATTTATTTATCTGCATGGATGAGTAGTGTCAGTCTTTCACTGGGAAGCACTCAAAGGTGTCTCAGTGAGCTTCACGTAGGGAATGTTGCATAGAAAAGCAGAAAAGCTAATGCATTGTCTTTCATTGTAAACAGGATTTCAACTTTGACATATTGAACGTGCTAATCCTTACTCAAAATGGCATTGTCACATTAAAGCAGTTGGAAAAAGGCTTGAAAAAGAGAGGTCCATCTAGCAGTAAAGTGGTTATTGACTGAAGGTTAATGTTGTGTGTCTAAGAGATCACTCTGCATCCTTCTGATAATCAAATAAGTGCAGAATTTAATGACTGACTAAACTGCCTGGGTGAATGTCCATTGGAGTTAACAGAGGATATCAGCATTGATTATTTAAAGAAATATCCACAAGTCTGAAAGGTTTTGAGTTTTCAACCCTCAAGCTGCCAGTTGACTGGAAATGATGGCATGTATAGCAAATATAAAATCTAATTTGCACAAAAAGAAGTGTAGTTTAAAAAACAAAACAAAAAAAACATGTGCTTCTATTTTTTAATACTGAAAAACAGATTTGTGTAGGCTTTGCAAATGTCATTATTAGAAAATAGAATATTACTCCATTTGTATCAATCAGTCTGTATTAGAACATAACATGAAACCAAGGGCAGCCTAATTCACCATCATATCTCCCATAGTGACTAGCAAATACCTAGAATGAGTCCCAGAACATGATGTCAGTAGCTCTCCTCTCTACCTGCTATTCTCACTATGATATCAGAGGTATAGTATATTAGCATCATACGTATATAAATAGATTTCCAAAATTTAGACTACCACATCATCCTGTTCATCTTATTTAAGTGACTCATAATAAGCAACAAATGACTACAGAAACTCTCTCCTTCCTCTCTCACAGGGCACTTGTGAAGATGATATTAGACTTTGTTCCTATTTTTAATAACTTTAGTTCAGCTCAACCTGGAGAGGCTCTACTTAATCTTCCTTGAAATAAGTCAACTTTAAGCCATAATTGATAAATTGTTTAGTTTTCATAAATTATATTTGTCAATTTCAAAGACTTCCAACTGATTATCTATAAAGAAAATTGAATTTAAAGCTAAAAACAATCATGAAAATTACTGTACTATCAATCAATAATGTTCCATTTTTATTCAGTCTCATGAGGTTTTCCCTTATATAGAGTGAAACAGCAATTATTTTTTAAACAATGAACAATTCTAATACTTATCTCCATGTAAACACTGAAGCAGCAGCACATTATGAATGTATGGAGTAGTCAGTTTCTTTCTGCCTTCAGAGATCCTTTCTAGCATTGGTTCATGTCTTAACTAACTTTTCTGTCTTTGTCCAACTCTATCACCATTCACATAGTCTAACAGCAACACCATCCTGTTTGTGATTCCTTACTTTCTTTATTTGGAGAGATTTATATTCCTGATAAGCTTACAAACTGTAGTGAAATTCCATGCATCTTCATAGTGATTCATTTAAAAACAACTCTTTGACTAGAATCACAGGCTGTCCAGACAACTCTTAAATTTATTTTATTTATTTATTTATTTGATTTATATACCGCCCCTCTCCCGAAGGAAATATGGCAAATGAAATATGGCTGATGATCCAATATAAACAGTAATACTGAAGCATTGCAATAATCTATGCCAGTAGCCCATAATAAATTCTAATATATACCTGATTAACTTTTCACTGCAAACTCCTGGCAGATCTATGACAAATGTTTGATCTTCTTGATACAAATTGCTTTAGCTTCATATATTTTGATGAGCTTAATATTTAGTGTTCTTAAATTACCTCAGCTAACAATTAGCCTGTCTAAAAGAGTCAATTTCCATTTTCACACTAATGAAATTGTCTCTAAAAAAAAGTCCTGAGACAATCCATAGCTTAATAATACAGTATGTGTGATCTGAATATATTCATACCATATAGACCAAGATTGCTGTAGATAAGGCAGAAAAAGAAGCTTTGATTACATGTAAGCAAACTAGCCTATAGCATTGAGAAATGAAAAATAATTCAGACACATATTTTTTCTTTGATAGCAAACTAAAAATAAAAGTAATGGATTGATTGATAGATCAACTGTTATTTTAGCTCTATCTCTGAGTATTCCTCTCAGCAGTTCATAATTTCTCTTTGACTTTCAAACAGTAATTGCTTATCTTAGTGCATAATATTCATACCACAATTTTGTTTCCTTCCCTGTGATGAGATTAGTTTTTCATGGTTACTTCATCCACATTTAAAGCACTTATATCCTACTTAGAGCCAAAGCAGCATACTAATATGTGAGGCAACACAATGAGAGTTGACATAAAATCATTCATCTCATTTTAGCTGCTTTTTCCAAGCTTTCTGTGAATTTCAGAAAACAATTTCCTGTAGTGGCTCAGGTTTCCATAATGTTCAGAATGTACAGTAAATGCATTATTGCTCTTGATTTCTTGATTTTTTTCTCACTCCTCCTCCTCCTCCTTTGGTCATTGAACAAGGACAGAAATATTAACAATTCTAACATTTTTTTAAAAATGTTACTGAGGATGTAATGTAACAAGGCTTGATACCATGCATTCCCAGTGCTGCATTCCCAAGCAAAGCATAAATTTACACAAGTAGAATTTTGCAGAAAATAATAGGTAACAGTAAACTAACAGTATCCTATGATCCTGTCCTCCAGCTATGTTAGTTCTTGGCTTCTCACTCCTGACATTTCAAACTAATAGTTGTGTAGCGATGGTTTGTTTGTTTGTTTTTTGTCTTAAAGGGTCCTGATAGAAGAGAATATTGGTAGCTCTGGGTTGAATTTGTGGGTCCTTAGTGCTTTCTGAACTTGGTTGGTTTACTGCAGACTTGTCTTTACCAAAATAGTTAAGATCACCAGTGCTAGAGCATGACAAGTAACTCAAAGGTTTCTATTATATGTCCCTTGCTTATCAAATGATGCCAAAGATTTACCAAATCTCTGGCAATCTCTTATTACCCTGAATCTCAAAAAACACATTCCTGCATCATCAGCTTTAACCTTTAAATAATATGGTTGGATACACCACCCAAAGAATCTGGATGACATGAGTGAAAGTTATAAAGTAGAGGAAATTACTGAAAGTGAGATATGCTTCATATACACAATTGTGTGGTGGTGATAGGCAACTAGTATACCGAAATCATTCACACATATAATTCTTCATTCATGAAGTCAGAAGCTAGTTTTTAATATATATGTAACCTTGGATCAGGATGATGAACCACAGGACTTCTAGAAATTTAGGAAATGTATTCCTGTAGCCCATGTCTAGAGTTACATTTGTTACTATGTACTGTATATAATTGCATATGAACTTATTTAAATGTGACTGTCTAATGGTATATTCCATGTTTCACACTGATGCATAACCAGGACTCTGGGCTCTTAGTATAATTTATACAGAATCTTTATGTTTTTACATATAAATCTTCTACCCATGCATTTTTAACACAGTGGTACAATGCTCATTTCTCAAAAAACTGTACTTGATAATATATCAAACTAAGGACCTAGTCATTATTTTGATTCATGAGATTCATTTTACTTGTATCAAATAATGTGAATGTTATGGTGGTATGGATCAAATCTATAGTTCAGGAAGGAACAAAACTGTAAAAGTCTTGTTTTTTTTTAATGTTATTGTCTTACATTTTCATTGTTCTTTTGAAAATAATTTCTACAATGGAAATAAAAAGAAAAAGAAATTCATTTCCAAGAGTAGATTCCATTGAATTAGATCAATCTACATATTTATTGATAAGCAAAGTTTAGATTATCTAATTTTTAAATGCATTGTTGTTCATATTATGAAGGCACATTAACAAACTAAACCAACATTGTACCAGTAGTTGAAAATTAAACAAAATCTGCAGCATTAGGAACATTTCTGGAGAAAACACAACATACAGGCAGTGTATCTTTGCAAGGCCTGTCTTCAAAATAATGCATAACACAACATAAATAAACTCTACTCAGCCACATGGACTTTATGTTCTCCTGGGAAGCATACAGCTTCTTCCTCTACCAAGCCTATTTGTGTAACTTCTTGTTTTCTTTCGATATTTCCTCTCCAAATCTATTGCAACTATTTTTGGTTGTGTTATAGGCTATGTTAATTAGAACTGGTAGAAATTACAGATATTTTGAGAAGCATTGTTCTTGCCTTATGAAAATAGTATTAAATTGTGACTATATTGTAGAAGAGCTAGATAAGGGATATCAAACTCAAGGCTTGAAGGCCACATCTAGCCTGTGAGGTGCTTAGATCTGCCCCTGGGCCCACCCTAGAAACAGTGAAGGACTGGCCTGTGGTGCCTTTGCCAGCATAAATAGAGCTAGATGAAGCTGCTTGTGGCCCAGCAGGGCTCTGTTTTTGGCCATGACACCTCCTGCAGCCCTCTGCCAGTGAAAACAGAGCCTAGGGAGACTGAAAATGGAGCCTTGATGAGTGACGTTGAGCTGGCCACAACCACCCTGGTCACGTCATGCCTCCCCCAAGGTCAAACACAGCCCTTAATGAAATTGACACCCCTAGATGTTAGCTGACCTAGATTGAGCTAGATGCTCCAATGATTCTATGACTGTATTATATAAGAGCTAAATATTCCAATGGTTATGATGGAGCAGGCTCAGAATTTTTCTATGTAGTTGTATTTCAAGGATATTTTGTTGGATGGAACTTTTCCTTCTGGAAAAAAAAATGAAATGAGAAAATCCTGGCTGATGAAAGCAACATAGGTCTGGTCTGAAAGGGATATGTCTGTGTGTCTGTGGTACATTTAATCCAGCAAATTTCCGCATAATCTATATGATATGGTCAAAAGACCTTATAAAAATAATAACTTTTTATTTTGCAATAATCTCAATCATGCAGTTATACCTTTTGGACCATTAGAAAAAGATAGAAAATACCCAACCAGTTGTTTTTGTGGTAGATTTTTAGTGCAAGATAACTGCCAGTTTATTTTTTATTTTTTGATTAAATTATTAATATTCATGATGGGGTATTTTTTGTAAGCACACATTTTTATTTCCTGCTCCAGATTTTCCATGTCAATTTCAAGTAACCAAGTTGCAAAAAATGTATTTGTTTGATTTTAATGCCTCATTACATAATTTATCCAGATAGTACATGTTGTTATTAGTTGCAAAGTCATGTCCGACTCATCACAACCCCATGGACAACATTCCTCCAGGCCTTCCTGTCCTCTACCAGGCCATGGAGTCCATTTAAGTTCATGCTTCAGTGACTCTGTCCAACCATCTCATTCTCTGCCACCCCATTCTTCTTTTGCCCTCAATCATTCCCAGCATTAGGCTCTTCTCCAGTGAGTCCTTCCTTCTCGTTAGGTGGCCAAAGTGTTTGAATTTCATCTTCAGGATCTGGCCTTATAAAGAACAGTCAGGGTTGATCTCCTCTAGGACTGACCTGTTTGTTCACCTTGTACTCCAAGGGATTCACAGGAGTCTTCTCCAGCACCATAGTTCAAAGGCCTGAATTCTTTGGCGCTCAGATTTCCTTATGGTCCAACTTTCACAGCCATACATTGCAACTGGGAAAACCATAGCCTTGATTATATGTACTTTTGTTGGCAGGGTGATGTCTCTGCTTTTAGCTTTGCCAGGGCTTTCCTCCCCAGGAGCAAGCATCTTTTAATTTCTTGGCTGTAGTACCCATTGTTATAAGTGTTATGTCTGTTTTGTATACAGCTTTATTTCTCTCTAGCATTCATCTCCATAATTCAGTAATGTATTTCCTGCCACCCTAAGATTTACTTATGTACACTACATATACTTCTGCAATGATGTTTTTTGTTGATATGAAAATGGGAAGATGTTAGAGGTGTTATGTCTGCTTTGTTTGCGGCTTTACTCATCTCTAGCATTTACCTCCAGTATCACTGTCTTGTGATGCATTTCCTACCTCTCTAGGATGTACCTCTATTTGCTCCTGTGAGGCATTTTCCTGTTCCTGTTATGTATGTTCTTAATGATGGCCTGTACTTCATTTTTAACTTCATCCTGTTTAAAATAAACTATTTGAAACTTCAACATGAAACACCCATCTGCAGTGATCTTGGAGCCCAGGAAAGTAAAATCTGTCACTACCTCCATTTCTTCCCCATCTATTTACCATGAATTGAGGGGGCCAGGTGCCATGATCTTAGTTTTCTTAATGTTGAGTTTCAAGCCAGCATTTGCACTCTCCTCCTTCACCTACATCAAAAGGCTCTTTAGTTCCTCTTCACTTTCTGCCATTAGAGTGGTGTCATCTGAATATCTGAGGTTATTGATATTTCTCCTGGCAATCTTAATTTCAATCTATAATTCATCTAGCCCCATATTTTTCATGATGTGTTCTGCATATAAGTTAAATATATAGGGCAACAGTATACAACCTTGCCAAACTCCTTTCTCAATTTTGAACCAGTCAGTGGTTCTTTGTCCAGTTCTCACTGTCACTTCTTGACCAGCATATAGATTTCTCAAGAGACAAATAAGATGTTCTGGTACTCTCACCTCTATAAGAACTTGCCATAATTTAGGGAGCATGGCTGATGTCATGGCAGGTTGATATGACTCCATTGAGATTCATGCCAAACCCCAGCTGTTGGAGGTTCCCGAGGACATAAGTCTTACTGGAGGTGAGATGAAGAGGAAGGGCAGAGGCAGGAGTGTCTGGTGGGGTTGCAAACCCCCAGATCTGTCCAGGAAGCCCTCCAATCCATCAGGAGGTAGGTGATGGCCATTACTGCTGAACCAATGCTGTGACAGGAAGGAAGTAATGGAGGAGTGTGAGATTGGCTTGGTGAGACTTTTGTGATATATGAACTTTGTGATTTTTGAGTACTGTTAAAGAGAAGAGAAGAGCCCCCAAGGGGATAAGTGGAAGAGTGGGGCCTGGAGAGGAGGTGGGAGTGTACTCCATCTCTGAAAAAAAAGTGGCAAGAAAAGTCTGAGAGCCATAAGTATTTTTAGATATTAAAGCTTAAAGGTATTTGGTTTGGTTTAAGAGAAGACAAGAAGAATAATTTGGACAGACTCAGTCCTAATAATGCAGGAGCCTAGCTTGTAGGATTTTGAGCATAGCTTTGCTAGCATGTGAAATGAGTGCAATGGTACAGTAGTTTGAACATTCTTTGACATTGCCCTTCTTTGTAATGGGACTGTAAAACTGACCTTTTCCAATCCTGTGGCCACTATTGAGTTTTCCAAATTTGCTGGCATATTGAGTGTAGCACTTTTACTGCATCCTCTTTTAAGATTTTGAATAGCTCAGCTGGAATACTGTCACCTCCACTAGCTTTGTTGTTGCTCAGACTCTCTAAGGCCCATTTGACTTCACATTCCAGGATGTCTGGCTCAAGGTAAGTGGCCTCCCTACTTTGGTTATCAGGGACATTAAGCTAGTTCTTCTGTGTAATTTTGCCACCTTTTTTTAATCTCTTCTGCCTCTGTTAGGTCTTTGCCATTTTGGTCCTTTATCATGCCCATCTTTGCATGAAGCATTTCCTTCATATTTCCAATTTTCTTGAAGAGGTTCTCTCTATTCTATTGTTATCTCTTCTAACTATTCTCTGGAATTCTGCGTTCAATTGGGTGTATCTTTCTCTTTCTCCCTTGCCTTTTGCATCCCTTCTTTCCTCAGCTACAATATTTGTAAAGCTTCCTCAGACAGCCATTTTGCTTTCTTGCATTTATTTTTCTTTGAGATGGTTTTAGTTTCTACCTCTTGTGCAATGTTGTGAATCTCTGTCCATAGTTCTTCAGGCACTCTGTCTATGAGATCTAATTCCTTAAATATATTTGTCACCTCTTCTGTATGTTCATCAGGGATATGATTTAGTTCATACCTAAGTGGCCTAGTGCTTTTCCCTACTTTCTTCAATTTAAGTCTAAATTTTGCAATGAGGAGCTCATGATCAAAGCCACAGTCAGCTCCTGGTCTTCTTTCTACTGACTATATAGAGATTCTCCATCTTTGGTTGCAAAGAGTGTAGTCAATCTAATTTTTGTGTTGACTGTCTGGTGATGTCCATGTGTAGTCATCTCTTGGGTTGTTGGAAAAGAGTGTTTGCTATGACCATCATATTCTCTTGACAAAATTCTGTGTGTGGCCTGCTTCATTTTGTACTCCAAGGCCAAACTTGACTGTTATTCTGGTTATCTTTTGGCTTCCTGTTTTAGGATTTCAATCTCCCATGGTGATAAGAACATCATTTTGGTGTCAATTCTAGAATGTTGTAGGGCTTCATAGAACTTCATAGTTAACTTCAGTCTCTTCAGAACCAATGGTTGGAGCATAGACTTGGACTATTGTGATGTTGAATGGTTTGCCTTGGATTTGAACTGAGATCATTCTGTCATTTTGGGGATTGTATCCCAGTACTGCTTTTCCTACTCTTTTATTGACTATGAAGGCTACTCCATTACTTCTGAGGGATTCTTGTCCGCAGTAGTATACCTGATGGTCATCTGAACTAAATTCACCCATTCCTGTCCATTTTAGCGTGCTGATTCCTAAGATGTTGATGTTCAGTCTTGACATCTCTTGTTTGATCACATCCAGCTTGGCTTGATTCATGGATCTTACATTCCAAGTTCCTATGGAGTATAGATAGTTACAGCCTTTCCTTTCATCACCAGATACATCCACAGCTGAGCATCCTTTTGGCTTTGGCCCAGTCATTTCACTCTTTCTGGTGCTACTAGTACTAGCCCTTTGCTCTTCCCTCAGGACACCTTCTGACCTGAGAAGCTCATCTTCCAGCATTACATCTCTTTGCCTTTTGGTACTATCCATGATGTTTTCATGGCAAAGATATTGGAGTGGATTTCCTTCTCTTGTGGTCACATTTTGTCAGAACTCTTTGCTATGACCTGTCTGTCTTGAGTGGTCCTGCACAGCATAGCTCACAGCTTCATTGGGCTATGCAAGCCCCTTCACCATGACAAGGCAGTGAACCATAAAGGGGAGATATTACATAACATATTTTAAATAATGCAGTACAACACAATTTAATCATGGAAAAATAATGCAAAATATAAATGAATAAACTTGCCAAGGAATTGTAAAATAATACAAAGCTAAAAGTGTGATGAAATACAGTGGTGGGGGTAATTACTCTTTCTGGAACTAAAATAATGGATTTTAAGCAGAATAAATTAATAAACATATGTTAAGAGTAGAACTATTTTAGCTTTAACTGGAACACAGCTCTACTCCCTGTGAAGAAAATTTTGGGAATCAAAATCAGAATATGACACACACACACACACACACACACA